>JACRUU010000019.1:1287119-1439619 GCA_030449085.1 Kryptopterus vitreolus | reverse complement strand
AATCATCAAGCATCAAGCATATATATATATATATATATATATATATATATATAGTTATATATATATATATCTATATATATATATATATATATATATATATATATATATGTATAGTATATATATATATTATATATATATATGACACAATATATATATATATATCTAGAAAAACTTTCTCATATCTATATCTCTCTCTATATCCTATATCGCCTATATATATATATATTCATTCATTCATTCATTCATCTTCTAGCGCTTTATCCGATCTTCCCTCGGGTCACGGGGAGTCTGTGTCTATCTCAGGCGTCTATGGGCATTAAGGCAGGATACACCCTGGATGGAATGCCAACCCATCGCAAGGGACACACACACACACACACACACACACACACACACACACACACACACACATTCACACACTAAGGTTCCAAGGTGCCAATCAACCTACCGTGCATGTTTTTGGACCGGGGGAGGAAACCGGAGAACCCGGAGAAAAAAACCCCCTGAGGCACGGGGAGAACATGCAAACTCCACACACACACATGGCCGAGACAGGCATTAAGGGAATCGAACCCGGATCCTGGCCAATCAACCTACCGGTGTGAGGCGAACGTGCTAACCACTAAGCCACCGTAATGCCCCGTAATATAATATATATATATATATATATATATATATATACGGATAAATACCGAATGTTTTCTTACGGAAATACCGAAGTTTTCTAGTTTAATAAATAAACAAACAAACAAACAAACAAACTGTAAACAAACGAAGTGTGAGAAAAACAAACAGTGACACTGTGCTCCGAAGTGTGAGGCGAAACTCCCAGACTGCTGATGGACATCGTCTCATAATTGATATTGCATTTGTAAAAGAATAACAGGAAGTTGCCACGTTGTTGCAGTGATAAACATTGTGAAAGGCAGTGACCTCGTGTTGATACCAAATCTCAGAGACTTTCGAAAAAAAAAGAAAAAAAAAAAGTTCTTCACTTATATGTACACATATACACGTGTGTGTGTGAGTGTGTGTGTGTGTGTGTGTGTGTGTGTGTGTGTGTGTGTGTGTGTGTGTGTGTGTGTGTTTAAAACGACACATTAACAAGGATGTCTCACTCTTTAAGGACACTGTACCACACGGGGACAGGAAGTAGGCAGTAGATGTAGTAGGTGTAGGAACTGGCCTGCAGAAACAAGAAGAGACACACGAGCAGACCCACACACAAAAACAACAGTCCCAGATGTCTCTCAATCTAAAAAAAAAAAGAAGAAAATAAAAAAAGAAAAAGAATGTGTGAATGAAATCACTTCGATACACACAATTAATATACACACACACACAATAAAAAAAAAAAAAAAGATATATATATATATATATATATATATATATATATATATATATATATATATATATATAAAAGAGAGATCAGAGAGAGAATAGAATAGAGAGAGAGAGAGAGAGAGAGAGACGGATGTGAGAAACGTTGAGATGAGGATGAGTAGAGAGAGAGAGAGAGAAAGAGAGAAGAAAGAGAGAGAGAGAGATAGATAGATAGACAGACAGACAGACAGACAGACAGATACAGACAGATAGATAGACAGATAGATCGATAGATAGATAGATAGATAGATAGATAGATAGATAGATGTTTTTTTACACTAAGTGATTGAAATCCAGCAAAAAATGCTTTAAAAAATTAACGGAACGGAATAATTTCAGTTATGAATTATAATTAGTGACACTTCATTCAAATAATCAATGCTATATACTTCTACAAGAACAAATCTGGAACAGTTTTTGGCACCCAAATACATCCTATAGAATCGTATATGGCTGAAAATATGCTAAAATAAAGCTAATAGGTACAGCTGACCCCCGAAATTCACCTGTGAATTGTAGACAGACAAAAACGTTATCCTGATACTTTTGTAAATGGTAGAAAAGTAGGATTCCTTTTATATATATATATATATATATATATATATATATATATATATATATATATATATATATATATATATATATATATATATTATGTATCATTTCTTAAAGTACATATTTCCTGTTTCTCACCGTGTCTTTGCTTGTGGGCGGTTTGCGAAGGCTGGCGTGAGTCTTCAGAATCACCAAAACCACGTAAGACGTCCAGCCGACGAAACCTAAGACGACGCTGCAGCCCAGGAAAAAAAGCGGTCGTAGGTGTGATAGTACGTCAATCCCTCCAAGGCCCGAGTTATCAGAACCTCACACTCGCCGACCTGAGACAATACGCGGACGTTCAGACGCGTCGGAATCGAGACAGGAGGTGAAGATTTTGGGTACTTCGGTACTTACGGCTTCATCAAAGTGGCCTTTCTGGATAAGTGACCTTGTGTGACTCACAAACTCGGACATTTTAAAATCCGTCAGAAGTCTAAACAGGAATAAAATATAATATAAATAAAATAAAAACAAAAACAACATTTTGATGTGTAAAAATTCCCGTATGGAAAGACCGACACTCACTGGTACGGTGTGAAGAGAAAAGACAATGTGGTCTCCTTTTTCTGCCTCATTTTCACCTGATAATAATAATAATAATAATAATAATAATAATAATAATAATAATAATAACTAGAGCTGATCGCTATCAAATATACAGATTTTTTTTTTTTGCGAAACGTGCCTTGAATTGTTCGAGGATTTGAATGGCATTTGCATACATGCTCTCAGCTTTGAAATGCTGGCTGTTATTGAGGTAGTGGAGCGGCAGCACCCCCTGTAAATCAGCACGGCGAGAAACAAACATAGCTATTAAATAATAATAATATGGATATCATATGATTTAATTATCCTACAACGGTATTAAATACATGCACTCATTATCATTCTCATGCACATGAAATTCTGGCTCTTACCACCGAGTTGAGTGGGATGGGAATCCCGATGAGAGAGGACATGAGCGGTGCGATATCCGCCTGCGTTCGAGAGGAATCGCCGTTTTTATCCGTTCTTTCCAAATAATGTCAATATGAGGGAAACTGTGTTTAAAACGCTACCTGGTTAACGTCGATCCTCCGGTAGGTCTCCAGCCCCCAGTCTGAGATCATCACCAAACCAACCAATCACAGTTATACCCAGTTCTCTCTAGTCCATAACTAAGTGGTGTATGAAGGTATAAACACTCACCTGTGATGTAACCGTCGTTATAAGTCTGTACAGTGAAGGTTCTCTGCGCTCTCTGAATGCCGGCGCCCCAAGCCACCAAGGGAGTGAGGGTCTCTGAGGGATGACTGGCTCCGTGAGATCCTAAAACGAGAAGCAGGATAAGCAATCCTGTGATTATTCATTCATTCATTCGTCTTCTAGCGCTTTATCCGGGTCTTCCCTCGGGTCACGGGGAACCTGTGCCTATCTCAGGCGTCTATGGGCATTAAGGCATTAAGACTACACCCTGGATGGAATGCCAACCCATCTCACACACACATTCATACACTAGGGACAATTTTCCAAGGTGCCAATCAACCTACCGTGCATGTTTTTGGACCGGGGGAGGAAACCGGAGAACCCGGAGAAAAACCCCCTGAAGCACAGGGAGAACATGCAAACTCCACACACACATGGCCGAGACGGGAATCGAACCCTGGCGGTGTGAGGCGAACGTGCTAACCACTAAACCACCGTGCCCCCAGTCATGTGATTAAATATGCTAAAATAAAGTTAGTAGTGAAGTCGAGCCCCGAAATTCACCAGTGATTTGTGGAAAGACATAAAACATGAAATTTGGGTGTGGTGAAAAATTGTAATGGCAATAGTTTAAACCATAAATATGCCCCGTAAACACTTTAAATTCACTCACAAAGTACTTACAACAGGTAATTGTCGCAATTTCACCAACTTCTCATATTTCAAAAAACGTCGTTATATTTACAAATGCTGGCTTCAAAACGAAACGGTTTAAAAATAATTATTAAAATACACAGTTTCCAAAATGTCAGAGACTAATTGTGTGAATGTCAACATATTCAAATCAACACACGCGTATATTTGCACAACATGTTTTCCTGCCTTTTCACACGTCCTGTTTATTTACACAACACCTACATGTCATGTTTTTTTTGCCTTCACTTTGTTTGTTGCTTTATTCATGCTGTTGTCCAAGCAGATAAAAAAAGCGTACCCCAGTTTGTCATGCCGTGATCGGCGGTGAAAACGTACGCCGTTCTCGCATCGTTCCCGAAAAACTCCTCCAGCGCTGAAACGATCTCGGATACACCGCTGTCAACCAGTCCCATGTTATCCAGATACTCCCTGATCAAATAAATAAATAAATAAATATCTCATTATCAGTAATACATGGAATTGTTTTATTTTTCAATGCAGTCTTAGCTTTACCTTGTTTACAAACAAACAGATGTGGTGTCTATAGATAGACAGATACGTTCCAATACTTTTGCAACATGAGAGATAGATAGATAGATAGATAGATAGATAGATAGATAGACATAGAAATAAGTCCATCAACTGATTTTCCTCTGCTTACTTTGACATGGGCCGGTGGGCGTGTCCGTTCGTGTCGATTCCCAGAAGGTGAAGGAAAAACACGATCTTATCTTCATGAAGTTGGGACATGAGAGTTTGATTCTCTTTTGCAGACTTGAGGAAATCCTGCAGCAGAACACAAGAGAAAATATATCGTGATATCCTGCTTTTTAATACCATACAATTCTACATTTTATTATTGCCGGTGTAGTTTCAAGTGTTGGACTATAGGGGGCAGTGTGTGCACATTTTTTTTTCCTTTCCTCGCTGATGCACTCTGACTCGCATGCTGATGAAACTCCCGATGCATGAAACTTTTTCATTCATTCATTCATTCATTCATTCACCTTCTACCGCTTTATCCGATCTTCCCTCGGGTCACGGGGAGCCTCGGGCGTCTATGGGCATTAAGGCAGGATACACCCTGGATGGAATGCCAACCCATCGCAGGGCACACACACACACACACTCACACACATTACACAGGGGTTGTCCCACACACATTCACACACTAGGGACAATTTTCCAACCTACCGTGCATGTTTTTGAACCGGGGGAGGAAACCGGAGAACCCGGAGAAAAACCCCCTGAGGCACGGGGAGAACATGCACAAACTCCACGCACACACACATGGCCGAGACGGGAATCGAACCCGGACCCTGGCGGTGTGAGGCGAACGTGCTAACCACTAAACCACTGCGCTCCTTGAAACTTTTTCAATAATTAAAAATACAAAAAATAATTGGTCATTTATTTTATTTTTACTTTAACAGTTCTACATTGTTTTAGTGTTTATTAAGTATAAGTAAAAAAAAAAACAAAAGCTGTTTAATTTACGCTATTATTGTTTTTTTTTGCCATAGTATCGATTTGGTATTGGTATCGTGATATTTAATGTAGGTATCGTATCAAAGTTAACATTTTCACAGACCTTCACCTGATGGAACACCCAAGGTGTCCAGCCTGGACGCGTCCTTTGAGGCGAAGTCCTCCATCTCAGAGGGATACGTGTGAGTGTACACATGATCTCCACTCGCTCCTGAAATAAAGGCGGGATTACAAAGCGCTGCTGCTGTAACAGTGATGTTAATGTCACCCGTGATCTCACCTTTAGCGAACATGGGCAGGATGTCAGGACTTCCCCAGCACCATGTGTACCTGCTTTCATTAAACACAGAGTCAAACTCCACAGGATTCTCCTTCCAGCCTACACACACACACACACACACACACACACACACACATATTAATGTATACACACACACACACAAACGTATCAGTTTTACATCATATGTAAATGAGAACGTTACAGATGATCACCTTTAGCCACAGCGCTGACGTCCTCGTAAAAGCCTGCGATAAGTGCGACATGTCCAGGCCGGGATTCTGTGGGTACGCGTGTGTGTGACACTCCCCAGGATCCGCTCTCCGTAATTACACTCCTAATGAACGTAACGACACGATAATGAGCGAGACGATCGCGAATGGGAGTCGAGATGCTGAAGGTGATTTAGGAAACATTCAATGTGCAGTTTGTTTGTTTTCTGTTATCTTTACAGATCAAACATGGCAGGAGAGGATGGATGGATGGATGGAAGACAGAAAGAGAGAGAGAAAGTTCATAAGGGAGGAAGAAAAAGAGAGGGTGGACTAATGGATGGATGGCGGGCCGGATGAAAGAAAGAGAGAATGGATGGATTAAAGATGGAAGGAAGAAATTAAGTGACTGGAAATGAAATGAAATGATAAATGGATGAATGGATGGATGAATGAAAGACAGAAAGAAAGAAGGAAAATGGGAAGGAAAGGGGTCAAATGAGAAGGAAAGAAAGGTACGGGGAAATGAAGCGAGGATTCAAGGAAGAAATAGGAAATGGAAGGAAAGGGAAGCATGGGAAAGGAAAGGAAAAGAAAGGAAAGGGAAGGAGAGGGAACGAAAGGATGGAAATTAAATGAAAGGAAAGGAAATGCAAGGGAAGAAAATTAAAGGGAAGTGGATGGGAAAAGAAAGGGAAGCAAAGGGAAGGAAATGGAAGGAAAGGAATGGAACTGGAAGTAAAGGAAACAATGGGAAAAGAACGGAAAGGGAAGAATGGGAAAGGAAAGGAAAGGAGAGGAAAGGAAATTAAGAAAAGGAAAGGATGGGAAAAGAATGGAAAAATGGGAAAGGAAAGAATGGGAAAGGAATGAAAGGAAAGGAAATGCAAGGGGAAGAAATTAAAGGAAAATGGATGGGAAAAGAAAGGGAAGCAAACGGAAGGAGGGGAAAGGAAAGGAAATGGAAGGAAAGGAAATGATGGGAAAAGAAAGGAAATGAAAGAATGGGAAAGGAATGAAAGAATGGAAAGGAAATGAAATGGAAAGAAATGCAAAGGGAGAAAATGGGAAATGGATGGGAAAGGAAAGGGAAGCAAAGGGAAGGAGAGGAAAAGAAAGGAAATGGAAGGAAAGGAATGGAACTGGAAGTAAAGGAAACGATGGGAAAAGAAAGGAAAGGAAAGGATGGGAAAAGAAAGGAAAGAAGAGGAAGGGTAAGAATGGGAAAGGAGAAGAGAAGAAAGGAAAGGGAAGGAGAGGAAAAGAAAGGAAATGGAAGGAAAGGATTGGAAAAGAAAGGAAAGGGAAGTATGGGAAAGGAAAAGGGGGAATAAAGGGGGAAGTGCAGATTTGGGTGTTGGGATTAGGACGGCCAGACAGAAATAGCGGAAGAGGAAATAGGGACGCAGGACGCAGGAAGGTACTGGATGGACAGATGATTGGATGGACAGATGATTGGATGGACAGATGGATGTTTGGATGCTACACACACCTTAAATAAGGCATCCTGACGGTGTCATTGGGGTCGAAATGAAACATGCTGTCTGCTCTCAGTCCGTCTGCCACGATCAGCACGAGGCGCTTGGCAGGCGGCGGTAAAGGGACGCGCTGAGGACGCATTCCGTGGACCAAAGGTGACGTGAAGTAGATGTCAAATATGGACATGAAGAAGATCACGTGGACCAGGAGCCCCAGAATAAAGAATGTAATCATCTTCATCCTGTTTCTCAGTCCGATCCTGAAACTACACACTCATTTAATCCAACTTCACCTGGAACTCGGAATTCCCTCCTTTTATTCAGTCTAATCTTACCTGACCAACTTCAATCAAACTTTTGTGTGTGTGTGTGTGTGTGTGTGTGTGTGTGTGTGTGGGCTCTGCTTCCTGGATGACGTCATACACGAGGCGACCGTCTTTGAAAGCATGATGGGAAATGAAGTTTGGCTAGTTCTTTCTATATTTGCTTTTTCATACACGTCACTTGTTCTAATTTATGCACATTAATATTATTTGCTTTTATCTTCTTTATTGTGTCTTAATTTAACGTTTGAGCGTTTTTTTTTAAACAATTCATTCTACAAACCGATGCATTTTTAAAAAGGCAGTCTCATAATTCCACCACTAGATGTCAGACTTTGACTGTAATAAGTAATAACAAGGATTTGATTGACCAAACAAGCTTACCTAATAATAAAAATAAATAAATAAATTAATTATTATTATTATTATTATTATTATTATTATTATTAATAATAATAATAATAATAATAATAATAATAATAATATTAATAATAATAAAGCAGAAGATAAGACATGTACGGCATATACGCTTACTCACCTCTGCATACACTGCATACGGATTAATATAAAATTTATTTTCTTTTAATTGTTGTTATTATTATTGTTGTTGTTGTTGTTGTTGTTATTATTATTATTATTATTATTATTATTATTATTATTATTATTATTATTATTATTATTATTATTATTATTATTAGTGAAAACGTTGTAATAATATAAAAGCTCGTGCTTTTATATTATTTTCGCTCGTGACCGCTTGGGGGCGCTATATACACCTTCAGAATGCTTAAAAGTTGCCATTGTGGGTGAAATTACTCCTGGAAGGAACTTGGTTAAAAATAAGAAATTAAGCAAACATGATTTGTGTCATTAAACAACGTTATGATCGAACATGATGTTTGCTTTTTTACATGTTACATAAGCAAACGTGTGTACGCTTTTCTCACTCACATACAGAGACTCAAGCCCCCAAATTATGTAGCATTCTTGCTATAAAGTACATAAAGTGATAAGTATAAAAAGCTTTCTATTCCTTAGTTTGTTGTTTAAACCTTAAACCTACATTCTATATTATTAATTATCGCATAATATTGTTATATTTCAGATAATCGGTTTTATTATAAGGCAGACGGCAGACGTGTTATATCTGTCATTTGCCATATAAAGCCATGTGAATGAGCCGTTACTGTAGAAACTATTGCATTAATATACATTTTGTGCTCTAGTCAGCGCTGACAAAGAAAATTAATCAATAGTGGTAACATAAGTAGTCATAAATTAGAAGTAATAGTTGTACTAGTGTCAGTAATATGAGTAGTAATAGCAAGTGTTAGATATTAGTAGTAATATTATTAGTCAATATAGTACAAAATGTATGTATTACTGATCTGTCCTGTAAACCTGGTTCTGATTGTAAAAAAAATAGTAGTGATAATAGTAATAATTATAATGGTATTAATACAATTAGAAGTAATGGTAATAGTAGGATGAATTGTAATAGTAGTAGTAATAACATTGTGGTAATAGTTGTAGCAATAATTAGTAGTAATAGTAGTAATAGCAGTGGTGGACGGTAAGGAAGTAAATGTAATGCCTTAATGAAATAAGTCGATCCGTCTTAATTATATGTGGATATAAACAAAACAAAAAAAAAGCATTCAGGATATTTAGTGTGTTTTGAGCTTGTTTTGCTCGGGGCTGGTGGTGTTTACGGATCATTAACATGCAGATCAACAGCAAATAATTCTCTAATTATTTATTACAGAAGAATAAATAAATGGAAAAACTCCTGCCTCGAATTCGCCACAACACGTTATTTACGTGATTTATTTATTTCCCAAACAGTTTTTTTAAAAATAAGGTTTGGGGGATTTCATATATAATAATCGTTTCACTTAAACTGAGTTGATAATAAGGAACGTGAGTGGGGCACGGTGACTTAGTGGTTAGCACGTTCGCCTCACACCACCAGGGTCCTGGTTCGATTCCCGTCTCGGCCATGTGTGTGTGGAGTTTGCATGTTCTCCCCGTGCCTCAGGGTTTTTTTTCTCCGGGTTCTCCGGTTTCCTCCCCCGGTCCAAAAACATGCACGGTAGGTTGATTGGCACCTTGGAAAATTGTCCCTAGTGTGTGTGTGTGTGTGTGTGTGTGTGTGTGTGTGTGTGTGTCTTGTGATGGGTTGGCATTCCATCCAGGGTGTATCCTGCCTTAATACCCATAGACGCCTGAGATAGGCACAGACTCCCCGTGACCCGAGGGAAGATCAGATAAAGCGCTAGAAGATGAATGAATGAATAAGGAACATTATTAAGGGATATTGAAGTACAGTTGAAGGTTTTTCCCAAGTGGATGTCTAAAGAAGGCACCTTTACTATAACAGTGTATCTCTAGCACTGACTTAATATTAATTTAAGTTTATTACTTATTATTTAAGTTTATTACTCTTATTTTACTCCATTTTTAAGTTCCAGTCTATGAAACAGCAAGTCATCGAATGCGCATTGGAGAGGGTTTTGTTTGGTGGGATCTGGCAACCTCTGGCAATTTCCCGTTGAGGAGCCAGGCGCTACTAGCGTAGCAGCTAATCTCAAGACCTATTAAGCGCCCGAATA
The DNA here is from genome assembly GCA_030449085.1 of Kryptopterus vitreolus. Lineage (NCBI taxonomy): Eukaryota > Metazoa > Chordata > Actinopteri > Siluriformes > Siluridae > Kryptopterus > Kryptopterus vitreolus. The sequence goes on along the minus strand of JACRUU010000019.1, from coordinate 1,429,365 downwards.
ATACGTCAATTAAATACTTTAATGCCAGTTTATTGGCGTCTTTCATCCTGCTGTGAATCCTCTCTGAGCGTTTATGCGCGTTGTGTGATTATAACGAGTGACACAGACGCTGCATTCGACAGGGGGGAGGTTGGTTTGCTAGCTTTAGCTTTTTTTAGCATTGAAGCTAGCAATGGCCGGGAGCAGTATCGCTCAGAAGACATGGGAGCTTTCGAACAGCATCCAAGAGGTTCAGAGCATCGACGAGATTTACAAATATGACAAAAAACAACAGCAAGAAATCCTGGCGGCCAAACCATGGACGAAAGAGTTGAGTAACAAGATGTTTTTTGTTTACTAATAAGAAATAAACACCGCGCACACACACGTGACACAACGTCGTTAATGACAACGTTTTAGAATGACATTTATGGTATTTTCATGTCTAATATGTGATTATAATGTTATCTGTTTTATATATAATGGTTATAAAACATTGACCTCTTTGTAGGGGTTCCCTATGACAACGTGTGGAGGAAGTAAACAAACTGTACTCAGTAAACAACAAGCTCAGTGAAATGTAAAAGTGACCCCTTTAAACTTTTGGCGTAAAAGTGCAAATATATTTCCCTTCAAATTTACCCAATAACATTTTCACAGAATCGACACAAAGTAATGCAGTATCAATATTTCATTACCTCACTTAAATAGAATAGAAATATTCACTTAAATATCTATATTTTACTGGAGTAATTATTTTATTTTAATTAATATTACTGTTATTAAGTACTATTGGCCTACATTTTCATGCAATTATCTATACTTCCTACTCTTTAGGTTTTAAAACCAGCCTTTTTACTACATCCCTGTTTACAATACTTTGCACTAGGTCGTTGTTGTGTTTTTTTATTTTATTTTATATTGTGTTAGTGTGTTTGTATGCACTGTCTCGTGTTGACAACAGTCTTGTTCTGTCTTTGCGCTGTTTGCACTAGGTTGCACACTATGCACTTTATGTAGCTAGGACAAACTTAGTCTAGTCCTCAGCATTGTGTTCTTGTGTTTGTGTTATATGTTGTTGTGTGTAGCACCAGGGTCCTGGAGAAACGTTGCCTCATTTCACTGTGTACTGCGTCAGATATATGTGGTTGAAATGACAATAAAACCTCTTGACTTGACTTCATTCTGGCTCTTCCAAAAAATATATATTTTAACAATTACATTTTTGTTTTGTTTTTTGCAGCCATCATTACTTTAAATACTGCAAGATTTCCGCGCTGGCCCTGCTGAAGATGGTGATGCACGCACGCTCGGGCGGGAACCTGGAGGTGATGGGGCTCATGCTGGGGAAGGTGGACGGAGAAACCATGATGATCATGGACAGCTTTGCCCTGCCCGTGGAAGGCACGGAGACCCGTGTGAACGCCCAGGCTGCTGCATACGAGTACATGGCTGCTTATATAGAGAATGCCAAACAGGTAGATACTCACTTCATCATCATTGTCACACAAGTCTGAGAGGTCTGTAATCTTTTACAGGTCAAATCTTATGACTTGACAGTAATAATCAGTATAATCAGTAATAACAGTTCAGTAATAATCATCTTTTCCAGCCATGTGTGATGTTTCTTGAGTTTTAAAGCACACACACATGTATAGAATGTCTTTTTATGTGGACGCATGACATTTTGACCCCCTCGGTTAAACTAGGAGACCGGCATGACGATACCCCTGTGCACAAAGCATTTGCTATACAGCTCCAACACTATTGAACGCCTTTAGGATGAATATTTTCTATCTATTAATTGTTATTAATGGAAAGAATGTAGCAGATGTTCCCATTAAACACAAATTTTTTTTTAACCCCCCCATCAGGTGGGTCGGTTGGAGAATGCGATCGGATGGTACCACAGTCACCCCGGATACGGCTGCTGGCTATCAGGGATCGATGTCAGCACTCAAATGCTCAATCAACAGTTCCAGGAACCCTTTGTTGCAGTGGTGGTAAATATTCAAGAATAATATTTCAATATCATGCGCATTTTTCTTTCCCCGTAACCCCCCAATGCATTCCATCCTCCTGTAAGGGGATTTGAGGGGGGGGGGGGGTGGGGGGGTGTAGTGGCCGCAAAACGAAACGGCGTTTAACTCCGGAGCAGTGGCAGTGATCCATGACCATTCCTGGGATACAAATAGCCTGAGTGACGTCCGCAGCGGCGTCTGATTAATGGCTGTTGCTTTTGTAACAGTATACAGTATGTTATTTACACTTCAGCGGGATTGCATTAGGGACAGATCATAATTAGGAATTCGCCTCATAGCTTAGATTATTCAGCTACATCAGGTGACTCTGATCGCTGTGCTTTATGAATCACATGCTGACGACTTGCTGAATTGGCTGCTTCCCTCTGGCTTTTTTTTTTATCGCAGATCGATCCTACGCGCACCATATCTGCAGGAAAAGTCAATCTTGGAGCTTTTAGAACATATCCAAAGGTATAATAATAATAATATATTACAAACCATAACAGCTGGTCATAATGTTCTTTACTTTATGTACTTTATATAAGAAATGTCTTAATTGTGTTTATCTTTTAATATAAGGGCTACAAACCTCCAGACGAGGGACCTTCAGAGTACCAGACCATACCTCTTAATAAAATTGAAGACTTTGGCGTGCACTGCAAACAGTAGGATTTTTTTACTTATAATTATGATTTCTGTATAATAATAATAATAATAATAATAATAATAATGTTGCATATAAAATATCTATGAATAATTAATTTTCTTTAAAAAACTGTAGCGCATTGATTACGGTTCAGTCAAATAAACATTTATTTCATATTATTTGTTCTAAATATATCATTTTTTTTCTTATTAAATAAACAGGTACTATGCACTAGAGGTGACTTATTTTAAGTCGTCTCTAGATCGTAAACTCCTCGAACTCCTCTGGAATAAATACTGGGTAAACACACTGAGTTCGTCGAGTCTACTTACCGTAAGTCTTGCTTCCTTCTTTTTTTGCATACATTTATATATTTTTGTAAATGATATGAATATCTTCTAATATACCCCTGTGCTGATAGGAGAAAAGGATAATAATGTATATATTCTGTATTGGGAAGGTGAAATTGAGCCGTCTCGTGTTGGGCTTTAGTTAAACGGCGTAAAGGGGCGACGCACAAACGTTGATAAATTGACTCGTCGTCAGCTCGAGAAATTCCTTAGTCAGCTGTGTGCTTTTTTTTTGTGTCAGATAGTACAAACATGCACGTTCACAGCAGGATTGTAACTGTAGGAAGGGAAATGCCGTATTTACCCGGTGCTGTGATGTGTTCAGAACGCCGACTACACAACGGGGCAGGTGTTCGATCTGTCCGAGAAGCTGGAGCAGGCCGAGGCTCAGCTGGGACGAGGAAGCTTCATGCTCGGCTTAGACACCCACGACAGGAAGTCCGAGGACAAATTAGCCAAGGCCACACGAGACAGGTAAGGCGACGTTTCTTGAGGGAAGAAAGAAAGAGGATTGTATTGAAAGTTTATTTGTAGACGATAAAAAAAATGACCAAAAAGTATTTTTTTCATTTTTAAGAAATAAAAAAAAAAACATGTAGAATTTCCATATCAAATGATATATATATGAGATAACCAGTACAAATGATATATATGAGATAACCAGTACAAATGATGTATATGTTATCTCATATATATCATTTGATGATATATATGAGAGATGATGTATATAATGATGTATGAGAGAACCAGTACAAATGATATATATGAGATATGCAAATGATATATATGAGATATGCAAATGATATATAAGATAACCAGTACAAATGATATTTATGAGTTAACAAGTACAAATAATATATATGAGATATGCAAATAATATATATGAGATCACCAGTACATCCAGCGTTCATTGATATTACTTTGTCATCACCTTAATGCCTGAATTCACAACTTTATATTTCAGCTGCAAAACAACCATTGAAGCAATTCACGGTTTGATGTCCCAAGTCATCAAAGACAAGCTCTTCAATCAAGTGAACACTTCTGCCAATTAAAAGCCACCTAAATGTGTGTAATATGTTTTCTCAGCAAGGACTTTCTCTGAATGATTTCACTGGTTCATAGATGAATAAATAATATTAATATGAGACGCTTTGTTTTTTTCATTTTACAACAAGATCGCTGATGTAAAACCAGCTTGGGTCTCTTGACACAATAAATTCAGTTTTCCATCAGGCTCACTTCATCCCCAGGCGTGCGATTTTAACACTTTTAACAAAGACCATGAATACACTGGCTCACAACAAAAACCAATCCAGCTGTCATTTAAGGTCTCACCAGTCATAGCATTACATAATGGAATAACAAACTCGACGGCAGCGTTGGGCCCAAAGGTAAACACGAGCCGGGCTACAGGGAGGGGAAAAAAACCGTCTCGGCCAGGACACATCTGAGCGGTTTGTCTTCACACGCTACACAATCCTCCTCCAGGAGGTCGAGCTGGACGTCTGTGGTGCGTCAGTGATGCATCACAGAAACAGAAGCTCGACACACTGCGTCCATTCAGCCTCCGAGTCTGCTCTCTGTCTTCCGCAGACACTCCCGACGTCCTGTCTTTTTCTTACAGACAACAGCACCGTTCTTGGCTAATGATTTTTTTGCCCCCCCCGTTTCTTAAGTCATAATGTAGACTGCGTCCTGACATTTTGACAGCAAAAATTGTGAATGAAAGCACATTTTTAAAATAATAATCATACAACCTTTATTTATTCCCTTATATCCTTACATTAGAAACTTGCATTTGCTTAGACATATGGAGAAACTACCACATAGACTACGATCAGAAATATACATTTAAAAAACATTATTGGGTGCACTGATGAAAAAAAAAGCATGAACATTTTTTTATTTAAGAATTTTTGTCGACGCCGTTTAAAATGCGCGCAAATTGACTCGCGTTCAAGGCGAATCACATCACGGGTCAGAAAAAAAATAACCTCATTATACCTGATCAAGGGTGTAACAAAGAGTACAGACAGCTTCATAGCTTGCAAATTGCTCTGAAACGTTACACCAGTGCACACGCAATGTTCTCTTGGTTGAACTTATTCTACTTTAAAAAAATAAAAATAAATAAATAATAATAATCCAAATCAGAAAATTACCGTGCAAAATCCCAAACGAGGCTTGTGATCATCATCACATCAGTATTTACATGCTTCACGTAAAGAGAAAACAATTTAAATCAAGAGGAAGCAAGAGTTTAATGTCTAACAAATGAACATCCTCATTATATTCACTGTGGAATTCTACATCATTTGTAGAATTCAAAGAAAATATAAAAAAAATAATAATAAATAGACCTGGGGTGGAAAAAAATGTCTATTTAAAAAAATAAAAGCATTCCAGAAAGGACATCAGGGTGATAAGTATAACTAATTAAGAATGCCTATATATCACCAGGTTCCTATTAAACGGGCCCCTTCAGGACAAATGACCCTGTGTAGGTCCTCAGATATTTGGTAGCACCGATGTTTACTTTGGAGCTCGGAATATTCGCAGCCAGCGTTGCTTGTAAAGGGGCTGAAACATGCTGCCTCTGGAGGACCGCGTGAAAAAGGGAAGAGGGGAGAACTGAGGCCAGCCGAGGAGCTCCATTTCCTCCCAAACCCAACGTTCTGCATGCATAAATGGTGGCGAGTCACTCAGGCTCAGGAAGCTCATTCCCCAACGTTATATAACAACACACGGGTCACTGCATCCACCAAACCCCCCCTCCCCCCCCCACACACACACACCCCAGGAAAGATACGCATTATTACAGACTGTAATCTGATCTTACAAGAACACACGGACAGAACGAGAGGGAAATAAACACTGAAAATTAGGAAAGAAGGGATTTAAAAGTGCAATAAAACCTTCTAAAGAAAAAGAGATGTTGGGGGGGAAAAAGAGAAATTAATTCTAGTATGGAGAAAGAGGGGAAGGAAAGAATAGGTGATGCAAGACTTCTGGAGAAATGAACGGGTTGAGCTGAGAAGGAGGAGAAAAAAAGAAGACAAAAAGTGAGAGGAATACGTATGAAATAGAAAAGAGAGAAGGAAAGTGAATGATAAAAGAAGATAAGACACACAAGATGAGACCTGAAGATGAGATGAGAAAAACGAACAGAAAGAAAGAAAGAAAGTAGGAAGCAGATTGGGTGAGAGAAAAATGGAATAAAGAATGAACGGATGAGAGGGGAATGATTGAAATCAGGTTATTTTTACCTTCGGAAGAAAACAAAAAACATGCATATCTGACAAAAATACACTCTGTTTGTTTTCCCTCTAATTTTATGACAGTGTTGAAATCCTTCTCCAGTCCTGCATATCATTAACGCGCACCCCTGAAACCGAGGTCTGAAATGAAAACAGGCATTGTAGAAATAAACACTGACTGATTTCAAACCAACATGTAAAACATCCATAATATTTTGGGGGGAGGAGGAGGAGAGAGAGGGGGGGGGGGTTTAATCTGCTAATATATCGCAGCCAAATACTTTATCAAGGCCAACCAGACAAGAGCTAAAATAATGAGACTTTTTAAATGAATAGGAAATGGTTTGTTTTCATACCTCTAATATTGACTAAAGCAATAATCTAATGCATTGAATCAATTCATTTCTCCCTACCCATGCAATCCATCCACATTTATGCGTGTTATAGATCCTGTTACCTAAATCTATTTAGTCGCAACAACTGTATCAACACTGACATTCCCAAAAGAGTGCTGGTGTTTGCATAAAACAACTTAAAAAAAAAAACTAATAATAATTTAACACAAACAACAGACATATTAAACATAACGGTGTTTTTTTGTTGTTGTCATTTTTTCTTTTTACACCTGAGCATTTGGACACTGTGATTTTGATGCTCTGCCTTGAATTTGCACGTGTGAACCTGAGTACACACATGACATCATGTGAAAAATATCTGACCCATGTGGAAGTGAATGAATATGGATGTGGATATAAATTCATTTTGCACGTGGAAACAAATGCCATTAAAGGGAAAATCAAGTGGAAATGAGGCATGTGAAAATCGGGGGTGTTATGTGCATAAGTAAATCACGTGTGTGTGTGTGTGTGTGTGTGTGTGTGTGTGTGTGTTTGGGGGGGGGGGGGTTACTCATAAAAATCACATGTAAAAAATAATTATTGTGTTTGTGCATGAGTAAATCACGTGACGCGAGACGAATCGTGAAAAATAAAATGTAAACGGAGGGGGAAATGGCCTATAAATAGTTTTATCAATAAAATAAATTTTAAAAATCGTGTTAGAGGACCGAATCAGAAAAAAAAGATTATTAATTATTGTAGTTAATTATCAAACCTTAATTAATTAATTAATTAATTAATTAAAACTCCTGGCAATTAATGATTCGGGGAATGATTGCGTCACGTGTGTAATTAGTAATTAGTGTAAGTGTAATTAACTCACTTGAAAAACAAATGTATTGATTTTATATTGAAAACCACGAGCCATTTTTTAAAAAATCGCGTGCACTACTGTGCGCGCGCTCGAAAGGGCGACGTATCCATGGCAACAGCAGCTCGTACTTCCGTAAACAACTCGCTCCGGCGTGTGGAGGGCAAACGAGCTGCTGGAGGATTTTGTTTAATCGTTATTTTTTTTCGTTATTTTCCATCTATTCTGCTTAAAGTTAGAGGTAATCCGTGTGTAGGTAAAACAAACTTTCTCTTTCACGTAAATCTTATTTTTTTGCGTTAAGGATGTATTTAGCCACTTTAGGTCTTTCCCTCGAGCCTTCCCCATGAGGAACCATTTTTATTGATTTCACATGTCTTGTCTTGGTAACCTCATACTCTGAGATCAAGTGTAGCAGAGACATGCTGTCACACTGTGATGGATATATTATTATTATTATCCACCTCTTTCTCTGGCTTGCCAAATCCCATCCCATTGTAGGAAACGGAGCATTTCTGGGCCCTTAGTTGGAGAAAGGAGCTTTCGAGACTTAAAACACAGTGCAAAAAGACATCACAAGCAGATGTCTCAGGGTCACGGAGACAACTCATGCAAAACCTCATGGGAATTGAGCTAGTTTTTCTTTATATAGAGTACCTTTATGTTTTGGCCTTTCCGCTTTTTAAGCCTGACAATGATATCAGGGAGCATTTGTGCATTAATTTGACCACATAATGCTTGTGTTATATTTATTTATGAACCAATAATCTTGGGAGCACAGTGGTTTAGCGGTTAGCACATTCGCCTTGCACTTCCAGGGTCCGGGTTCGATTCCTGTCTCGGCTGTGTGTGTGTGTGTGTGTGTGTGTGTGTGTGTGTGTGGAGTTCGCATTTTCTCCCCGTGCCTCAGGGGGTTTTTCTCCGCGTTCTCCGGTTTCCCCCACGGTCCAAAAACATGCACGGTAGGTTGATTGGCACCTTGGAAAATTGTCCCTAGTGTCTGAATGTGAGTGTGCCCTGTGATGGGTTGGCATTCCTGCCTTAATGCCCATAGATGCCTGAGATCGCCAGACTCCCCGTGACCCGAGGGAAGAACGGATAAAGCGTTAGAAGTTGAATGAATGAATGAACCAATAGTGTTTATTCTAACGGCAGCGCATATACAGCTCTACATTTGTTGTATCTGTTAATCAGAATCGGTGCTCATTATTCTTTACTCACCTTATTTCATAAGAAACTCCGCCCAGCTGCCATGGTTCACCTGACTGTAGATCTGATTGCCAAGATCCAGCCATCGCCTCAAAACCAAACGGAATTTCTCAACCCAACATTATCTCAAGAACCTGACACATCTCAACTTTTCCAACCGGAACATCGACGATATCGTAAGTGTGTGATTATCTCGTGATATATCTTCTTTCTTTACAAACTAGACCCCACTGCCGCATCTCATTTCCCCGGCTCACAGGATGACCTGTCCGTGTGCAAAAACCTCACAGTCCTGTACCTGTATGACAATCACATCACGCACATCTGCAACCTGAATTTTGCTTCCAAGCTCACGCACTTGTATATGCAGAACAACAGGATCACTTTCATAGCGAACTTGGCAGGTTTGCAGAAACTCTCCAAACTGTAAGTGTATTCCATAAATCGTGTGTTTTACACAAATCCAGTTCATGTGTGATGATCAGTCTCATTTTCTCATGGTCTTACCTTTGGTCAGGTTTCTTGGCGGCAACAGTATTACACTGGTCGAGGGTTTGGATCAACTGAGAGAGCTGAAAGAGCTGCATATCGAAGGCCAGAGACTCCCACCAGGAGAGAAGCTGCTCTTTGACCCTCGCACCGTCCACAGCCTGTCGGTGAGAAGCTCCAGGCTGAACACTGACCACACGCTGGAGACCTGGACCTATGTATATATATATATATATATATATATATATATATATATATATATATATATATATATATATATAAAGTATATAAATATAGATATAAAAAGTAACCTGAAGCCAAAACATGGGCTAATTTTGTGTTAAAGATGTGTTGTGTACTGATAGTAAACGAGCTCTATATGGCCACTCACCTACTTTGATGGAAAATGTTTAGAGCCTTAGTCTTCTGTAAACAAACATTTTTTTGATAATTGCTCCCAAGATAGACCCAAAAGATTTTTCCTTAAAAAAAAAGTCTTCCCGGCAATTTTAATACCTAACCAGCTATGTTCATGTTTAATATAATGCTTAATATGGAGGTGGTGTAGCGCCGTGGTTAAGGTGTTGGACTCTGGACCGGAAGATCTTGGGTTCAAACCCCACCACCACCAAGTTGCCACTAGTGGGTCCTTGAGTAAGGCCCTTCACCCTCAATTGTTCAGTTGTAAGTTGCTCTGGATAAAGGTGTCTGCCAATTGCTGCAAATGTAAATGTAATATCTAAACCTTCTCTTTCTAATTGTGTGTATTTTTCTTTTCTGCAGAAGTCGTTATGTATATTGAATATCAGCAGCAACAACATTGATGAGATACAGGATCTGGCCGTCCTTAACAAACTAACGCATTTCTATGCTGCGGAAAACCAGCTAGACGACATACAGGTAACCTTTCGTTTGAATTTTTCTTGGGCCGCGATCCGTCAGTAGAAGAAATCTGATACGACATGCCAAAAAGTATGAATAAGACGACGTCTATCCACTATCTTGTGCGAAACGATTACTAAACGGGGGACTAAAAACTAATCCTGCAAATCCTTTCAGCAGTTCCCGGTCCGCCGACGTACACAGGGTTCAAATTATTCAACCAATCAGGGATCTGGGTCTCCAGGGGCCACCTTTTGCCGACAACCTAAACAAGCACACGTTATTCCTCCTCCCTGCTAGACTTGTTTAATTCCACGTCACACATTCGACACTCTTAACTTCAGATTTGTATGAGTGAATAACTTTGCAAATATAGTTTCCTCTTTCCAAGGGGCCCTAGAAAGGATGTAACACAATTTTTTAAGCCATATTTTGGCTGATGGACATGCTGCTGTATTGCAAGAGAGCTGTGCAGTAACTTCAGGCCAGGCCTTGGGAGGCAGCGAGCGCTTGAGATAATTGTGATACATGTGTCAAAGGAAGCTTTCATGTTTAGCAGATATCTCCTTTAATTTATACAACCCCATGGCCAGTATTGATTGGGAATAGACAGGGGCCCAAAGGGTCGATTCCTGCTTTGCACAGTTCAGTGGGAATTCAGAGGTAACATTATGGATTTCTAAAAGAGATTATGACAAGCAGTCAGCCGAGTGACAAATGGGAATCTGCAGAGGCTGTTAGTGGCGCGTGGCCAGACGGGTGCAGATGGGGGAATCGAAGCGTTGGTCAAATACAGGTTCATAACTGGCCATCATTAGTACAGTGTGGATCCGGAGAAGACTCGAGTCCGGGCTGAATTCAGCACTCGTACGGCATGGGAGAGCAATTTAGTGCCGGGCAGTTCCCAGCCAAGCCCTCTGAGTGACGGCCCTGACACGATCATTTATCAAAGCCTGAGAGCCGCGCCGTTCGCCGGGGTCCCGCTAGACTTGATTGCATGCGGACTGAAGAGTGGAAGCACTTTGGTCCGAGCAGGAAGGCAAGGAACAATCAGAGTGTGTCCAGAGAGTATTCATATTTCCACGTTGGATTAATGTGTCTTTAGATAAACACGCTCCACGGGCAACATGCTCGAGGGCCACCGCCCCAGGGAACTTGTTAGTCCGAGTGACAGTATTTATTAAAACAAGCCGCTGTCTTGTTTACACCTTTATTTTCATCTAGTAACCAAAACGACCAACTAATTTTTGTTGATGGGGGGGAAATGCTGATTTTGAGAATCGTCGATGCAGAGCTTTTTTCCAGAAATGGTTCACAAATATGTATTGGAGGCAATAACAAGCATCAAATTAAAAATGTCTATTTTCAGGAACTGGAGACGGTGTTTAGCCAGTGGCCCCAACTGCACCAAATGGATCTGCAAGGAAATCCTGTTTGTCGTAAACCCAAATACCGAGACAGGCTTATAACTTCATGCAAAAGACTCGGTAAAAGCATACGCCTTTGTGATAGGCTAATTAACGATACAATCATCCATACGATCAAATATTGAACTCAATACTGAACTCATTTCATTTTGTGACATCGCCCATGTAAAACAACATTCATAAACTGTATTTATTCGTATAGAGGAACTCAACGGGAAAGAAATTACCGAGTTATCCCGGCAATTCTTAATCAACTGGAAAGCCTCAAAAGATGCCAAGAAGAAAATCAAAGCAGCAGAAATCACATATCCTTTTTCCGGTATGGAAATTATTCTTCCCTCATTTATTTGTGGTTTCATGATAACATATATTGTATTGATATTGTATTATAAGTCGAGGAACTTTCATGCATATTACTCGTTATAAAGCTATAGATATGTCAGTATGTCAGTGTTTTTACATGTCATCAGCATGTAACTGGACACACTCGAGCCCCTCTGTGTCGTGTGTATTGGGATCGTGACCAAATGTGACTCATTCTGTTCCCATTCCAAAGCTGACTTTCACTTGGGCCCCCAACATCTCTTGGCCCACAACACTGCTGGCATTCTGGGCAAGACGAAGCCACTTCAGTTTAGGAGACCCAACGTGAACATGAGGTCAGACGCAGTGCGGATAGATTGCGGATGCCAGAGGTACGATCAGCACCAGGAATACCTCTTCACTGTTAACAAAACTTAATTTGGTGTCTTGATGTATGTGCGTCACATAAATGTGCTGTAGTGTGTAGTGTGTAGTGCCGGATATGTTTATAACCTCAGAAACTATTCACGCGTGCTTAAGAATATGTGTCTAAACAATAGCAAGGTAAACATGCGTCCTTCCGCTCTCTCGGGTTGATAAATGACCTGCTATTTGTCAATGTTATATTTCATATTTTTTCTTTGCAAATAAACAACTTTTCCCTTCTGCAGCTAGCCTTAGGATATATCGTTTGCTTGGGCTTTGTTGCCGTACGTAAGGTCACGAGCTACAGTTTAACTTTGGGAAAAACTATATGCCCCCCCTGAGAGCATATCCACTTAAGCACTATTCCCAGAGGCGCACCAGAGAGCTGATTTGGACCGGCTTAGCCGAAAAATTCAAGTTTAGGACCATTTGTCCTTGCCATCCTATAATGATTTAGTGACTGCAATCCTATTCAGGGTGAAGGATAGAAATATCACACCCTTCCTCGCGCATGTCCGATAGTTTCAGAAAATGCGCTGACATGCTTCACGGAATGGAGATGAAAGTGTGATAGATCTAACGAAATGGAATTTCCATCACTCGGCTCCCAAAGAAATACAACAATTCATTATAAAGCACATTTAAAGACTAGATAGATTTAATCAGTATGTAAGAACTTTAGATTAAATAAATAAATGAAGATTGCAGAAATGAACAAATCTCTTACAATAAGATTAATAATTTACAATAAGTGTTTTAACAGAGATATTTCCCGGAAGCTACCCGGAATAGAATACTTTAAAGTGTTTCTATATAGGGGAACACTTTAAGGCATACAGACATTCATTGAATTATTTTATTTATTTATTTTTTTAATTTCTGTACTTTGTGTGCGGTAACTAATGCTAATCAAAAAACATTCCCAGAGTTTATTTCCTTAATTGTATTTTGTTCAATTTACAATAAATATAATAAACTTTACATTTTCTTGACCCTTGGCTGATGGTACATCACACCTTATGCATCATTTTTTTAGATTTAAGTTTATAAATGTTAGATTGAACATGCTATGGCAAATTCTAATGCCAAGTAAAAGACAAAAGTCACAGGAGATCATGTGATATATTGCTGTATGATATTAAAAATCACATTAAGGATTTCATTCTGTGCTGAACAGATGAAGATCTTAGATGTGAACCACATTCACCGTTTGGATTATTTAATGAACATATAATATATAATATTTTATTTATTTATTTATTTATTTATTTTAATAATTAATAAAATATGTTTTCCTCTCTCCCTATTACAGAGAGTGGGTTCGTTAATTTAAGATCGACCGTTTACGTGACTGTCATTTTTGTTTTTCACATTAGCATGAAGAACCATGAAGACCCCCTCGGTACAGGACTTATTACAGATTTTCAGGAGACTGAAGTTCAGTCACATGACTCTCTTAGCATCCTCTAGGAAAAAAAACCCAAAAAAACGTTGTGGATGTTTCCTGCAGCACGCACACAGACAGTTCATAACGAGTGCTTGTGGAGTGGATCTGAGAGCTCACAAAAAGATCAACTCCGCAGTAATTGTCTGTCATGATGTCAGAATGGCACTTTCAGAGCTGTAACACACTGACAGCAACTTTCATTCTATGTGCTCACATACTGCCCCTGTCTTCAATCAGATTAACTGACAACTACTTGATTAAATGATGCATGTGAGAATTTATGGGTTTAATCACATTCCACTGAGCTTTATTTTAAATATGAAGATCAGGACTTCCTGAGACAGTTTTTTTGAAGTAAAATATATGTTACATTTCTTTTTTTGCTTTGTGTCTTATTAATAGCAGTGGAAAAATTATTCTAACTTGTGTATAAACCTTAAAATGCTATTCTTCCTTCTTTTTTTAAGTGTACCAAATGTGTGTTTGGAAAAATTATTTACTTTACTCACATACTTAAGTTACCATATATTTATTCACTATAGAAGAATGAAAAATACAATTTGATCCAACCTTTCATTTGATCACTGTAGTCTGCAATAAACCCCATGTTGTAATTGGTCTATTGAAGAATCCACCCCCCCCCTCCTCTCTAAAGCACGGTGCGGTTTACTGGGTAAGACGTGGAGTAATTAGGCAGAGGAGATTACTTAACCTTATTTGCAGAGCTTCATAATTAGTGGCCTGGAGCAAATCTGTTACTTCATCCTTACAAAAACATTGTGTATTAAGGCCAGTCTGAGATATCGAAGTTATGAATAATTCCATTCATTAATTCTCCGACATCTCCGCGTGAGGACTCTGGAAATCAGGGTGATTAATTAAGGAGTCTCACAAGAATTTCCTCATTCTTGCCTGTTGATTGCAGTGTTTATAGTTTATTTATTGGCTGTGAATCAAAGTGCTGACTGCTGGTTAGAATAGCAAAAAAAAAAAAATCACACACACCATGTAACTTTCTGTGCCAGTGACCACCAGCATATCGGGGTGATATATTCTCTTACCAACACCAACTCCCATAAAATAATAATAATTCTAAATAATAATAATAATAATAATAATAATAATAATAATAATAATAATAATAATAATAATAATAATAATAATAATAATAATAATAATAATATTAATAAATATTTAATTTTTTTTATTATTATTTAAAAAACTTTTTTAATAAAATAAAAAAACAAATATTTAAACAACAGGAGACTGTACCATATAGAGGAAATGGAATATGTTAGAGTTCTTAATATCTAAGGGTTTGTGAATTCTTTAAAATAATAATTAAAACAGAAAAATGTAATATGGAACACATATTTCTGAGACCACGACATCAGTTTGTTATTCTGGGTTATTTATAATGTTTCTTTTTTTGGTGTTGGTTTGCAACACAAGTAAATGCGTGTGGCCGACAGAAAAGTGCTGCCCCTGGCTTGGAGGTTGGTCTTCTCTCCCCTATAGTGAAAGGTTTTGAAGGAAGGGGCGGAAAGGAGAGAGAGAGAGAGAGAGAGAGAGAGAGAGAGAGAGAGAGAGAGAGAGAGAGAAAGAGAGAGAAAGGGGAGCCTCGTGCACCGCCTGTGTATTTTAAAGGCTTGTGATTAATTGCACCGAAGTGAAGGACTTGTCAGCTCGTTGTTTTCCCAATAAATTGGAGGCTCCTGAGACCTGCCGCGCTCAGGTGAGGGCTTGGCGCAGACACGCCGCTTAAAAACGCACCTTATTCACTAACCGCGCCCGGTTCTCAGGCTGCGCTAGAGTTTTTGGCAACTGCAACGCAACTGAGCATCTGTCCTGGTGCGGCGTGTGAGAGAACTCCTCCCCGGCCTT
Source organism: Kryptopterus vitreolus (assembly GCA_030449085.1). Classification (NCBI taxonomy): domain Eukaryota; kingdom Metazoa; phylum Chordata; class Actinopteri; order Siluriformes; family Siluridae; genus Kryptopterus; species Kryptopterus vitreolus. The sequence continues at coordinate 1,413,830 of JACRUU010000019.1, read as the reverse complement.
CATGCATGCTTTTTAAGAACGCATTTCTCCAAAACAAAACAAAAAAAGTTGCGCAAAGGTATGTGTGCATTTATTCACTCGTGTTCTACTCTTTTGTTAGTTTGTTTGTTTATAAAACACGGAGAGATTTTAATACAAAAAGTACACTATTATAGTGATGTGAACTTATTTGGTGAAATTTGTCTTTGTAAATTGAAACGCTTTACTGGACGGATTTTTGCAACGGTTGCGACAGATAATTAACAATTGTATGCGACAAATTAAACACAGTTTAATATTGACATTTGTTTGTCTCAATTCGCAAAACATGTAAAGCTGCGATTAATTAACAATTTTGCGACAAATTAAACACAGTTTAATATTGACATTTGTTTGTCTCAATTCGCAAAACATGTAAAGCTGCGTTTGGTTATTGGCATGATTACCATTGTGCACTGTTAATTTACCTATTATTTTGCAGCTATATAGTGATTAAATCTAATAACAATTAAGAGACTAAAATAATGCGGCTTGCAGTGTTAACCCGTGTGATCATCTCCGTACTTTTTAGGTTCGGAATTGGTCTCTGGTTGATGGAACTGGATGTGTGATAATTATGGATGACAGTCCCACATCCAGCCCGAGTTCTAGCCCAAGTCCCGAGGCGCTTCCCGCAGACCGGAGACGCGGGCGGGTGCTCTCTACGGGCGGCGGTATCGGGACTAGGGGGCGGCCGGCGGCGGCGAACGCCGCGCGCGAGCGGAGTCGCGTTCAGACCCTCAGGCACGCGTTTTTGGAGCTCCAGAGGACCCTGCCATCGGTACCACCCGACACCAAACTGTCCAAACTCGACGTGCTCATATTAGCCACTACGTACATAGCACATCTGACCAAAACCCTGCAGGAAGAGGGCATGGAAGAAGGAGACGGTGCGAAACGGAGCGAACCGTTAAACTCCCTTAAAGGCGGCGGATACCTGCATCCCGTGAAAGTAAGTTAAGCAGAATTGCTTGTTTGTATTCTTGTTTTTCATTTAATTCGGTTGAAGAAAAAGAGGTATAAAACGTTTACAAACAATTTTCAGTTTTACCCAGTTTGTTTATTTAATTTATATTTGATTAAATGGCTTCTTGTAATTATTATCTCTTTTTTAATCCAGCACTTTGGTTAAAACTTTAATCGTTCAATATTTAAAAAATCACTAAACAAGATACATGACAACTTTTCCTTGTCATGGTTCCTATATATTTTTTCCTATACATATATTTATTTTTGTTTTTGTTTTCCCCAGAAATGGCCCATGCGCTCGAGGTTGTATATTGGTGCCAGTGGCCAGTTCCTGAGTAACTCCGGCCAGAATGAAAATCAAGGAGCATCGTCATCATCTCAGACATAATCCCTCTCTGCACACGAGACTTTCTTTTGATTAAAATGAAGCTTTCCGTGGTCTTTTCAGGATGTTTGCTGAGCCAAACGTGGACCGGGTTCTGTTATAAACCTCTCACGATGGCGTTTTTTTTAGCTCTGCGCCATAAAACGTCCCAATGTGTCACTTTGCAAAGGAATTAAAGCTATTATTTTTCACCACATACTGAAATGAGTACAAACAGGAACACACGACTGCATGTAAATTGTTCCGTTGCGTGTTTAGGCCACACTTACGTGTAATTTAAATTAATTATTTGCCATTTTGTAAATAATATATGTACATTATTTACCCGTGATTTTTTTTATGTCTTACTGAACATATAATGGACCCTACTCAATGTTCTGCGTCTTTTCGAGTTTTGTGGTTTTTGTGTAGCTATGTCGGGATAAAGAGCTGTCATGCTTGACTTGTCGGCCATGCACTTTCAGTTCAAGCATTTGCACTAAATGCATGTGTGAATAACGTAGCATTTGTCATGTGAAGAGGTCTGTCAGGATCACAACAATGGTTGGACTAAATCTAGCAGAAACTGCTATTTCCTTTCATGGTTGTTTGTGTATTTGAGGGTTGTAAATGACAGATAATTTTCCCCCCATAATTTAAATTACTTTACATTTTAAGATTATGATATTAACAAAAACAATTGTACTGTATTCAAATGTTTTAAAACAATACCTGCATAATGTACTGATTACATTACATCAAGAAGCATTCAAATTGTCTACTGCATTGTCTTAGTAATTTATATAGTTTATAAAATAAAATATATTCACTTCACATTTGTTCTTATATATTTTACTTCCATTCTATACGTGTTGCCCACAGCATAGATATCTTTAAATACAGATCATGATTATTTCTTCATCATAAATGGAATAAACAACGCTTAGTATTTTAAACATGTGACTATGGATTCTTACTATAAACGACATTAATTACTTTTCCAGCTGTTGGTATGGAAAATTGATGCTAAATTATCTATGGGTTTTGAGCATTTATTTATTTATTTTACATTTTCAATATTTTATAGTCTTTAGACCTGTGTGAGCTGCTTAAATAAATGCTAGAAAAAAGATTTTCGCCTCACATTGTTGTCAACAATAAAAGAAAACATCCCAAATTGTAATTCTAAAATCCTCAACGTATTAAATGCATGTAATATATAGCATTTAATTAAGCAATTTAAAAACTACCCTTGCATTTTCTAAAAAGAACCACTGGACACATTTACATCCACCTTTCTTATTCCTTGCTATACTATTTTCCCCCTAATAGTTATATTAATCGGAACCCTAACAACAAAAATACAAAGTACTTTTATTCTAAGTTTTAAGGGGACGTTCCTTTTGACGCTTCTATTCGAAAGTGCTCTAGTGCGCATGTGCATTTTTTTGCAAGAGGACGGACTGGGCTGAAAGCATAAAACGCGCATGCGCAAAATCTCTTTCTTTGCAACGTGGGTCCTGCTACGGAGAGCTGCGGAATCGCGAAAGCAAACTGCTTTAAACATGTTGAATTGTATCAGTTCAGGTAAAAAATACGATTCAGTTACTTGATTTAACATTGATGAAACACGTTGCGTTACAGTAAGAAATGCGATGTATTTTTTTCCATCTATTTCTCAAGGCCCATCCATCGCGTAAGAGAAATAGCCAGATTGTGTAAATTGTTAAATAATGTTTTTTTTCAATACTATTATTTATTTAACCCGAGTATGCGTTCCCCGTGTTAATGCAATACTAAATTAGAGCGCTATTAACTGTTAACGATTTGTGCTACTCTATCGGAGTCTGACCACGTGGTTCTTCCATTTTAATTTCTCATGTTGTTCGTTCTTTTGTCTATTATATCTACACGCATTATATAAATTCACACCTGCTGCATGAGTTATAGGCTATAACACCGTATTCAATTCTGTTTTAAACTGAGTTTAAAATTTAATTGTATATGTAGTACAGTCTAGATCAGGGATCACCAACCTTTTTGTAACTGAGAGCTACTACATGGACACCGAGTCATATAAAGGGCTACCAGTTTGAAATACTCCTCTGAAATAACAAATTTACCTTTAGTTATATATTATTCATTATTATTATTATTAATTCTGATTTATTTTGAATACACTTGTGATTTTTGACAGTGACTATCAACAAGAATTAACTACATTTTACATTAAACGCATCTCACTGATAGTTGTGCACTTTTTTAGCAAGCCTGAGAGCTACTCATGTGCTCCTTGGGGGCTACCTGGTGCCGACGGGCACCACGTTGGTGACCCCTGGTCTAGATTGTAAGCTCCGCCCCGAGTATACTGTTTAGTGGACATAACTTACTGCGTTTCTAAAAAGTTATTGTATGATCTTGACTGTGTATTCAACAGGCAGCTTTACTTATCGTTTACAGCAGTTATAAATCATGTTGGCAGTTGTGTCCCACATAGGTTAATAAATTGCCCCCTTTGCTCTTCGCATCTCTGTTGGTAGGCTTGTCTGCCGTCTATGACCTGGTCTATTGTCCCATGCGACTCCCTTATTGGCTTGGGAATGGTCTTCACATGACCTACACTGAGAAATTCTGCATTTCTAGTCCTCTCTGAGGAGCTTTGGTCTTGGTAAAGGTCCTGACCTTGATTTCTACTAGCTGTGCAAAGACCTTTGTGCCGGTGTGAGATGATGTGCTCTCAAGCTGTGTTACATGTGGCCTTTGACTTTTGGTTCATCATTCATGGTTTAGACTGCTATTGAGCGGCCTTATTGAATGTTCCCTCAGTACTGCTTATCTGAAGCAGTGTTGAATTGAGTGGTGACAGAGAGCGCTAATTAGGGAGTGGTTGGGTGGCTGGTGCATGTCTTAACTAAGTCCCAATTGAACACAGTTGTTTAAAATGACAGGTCAAATTTTAAACATACATTTTTTTTTTTTCTTGGTCTAACAGGAAAGCTACATGAAGACCCGGGTCATGGGTGATGAGACAAGGTAATGCAACTGCTTTCCATTGGTTTGCTAAAAAATACTTTAATTATCTGGTTGAGCTGTGATGATTTTTTCATTTGCCGTTTACCCATCTGACCATTTTGGGTTGCTGATAATGTAACTAACTGAGCATTTGATACCAATATGATCCTCCTAAGAGCGTTACATGAATGGAGATTTAAGATGCATTTTCTCCTCAGAAAAGGAAGTACTGTAAAGAAGTAATGAGATCATGGTAGTCTCGAGACGTAATCAAGGTACGTTGGTATTTGGAATAAAAGTAGTAGTACCTAAAGTTGTTCTGGTGAGCTGCCGAATATGATGATTTTCACATTTTTGCCGTTTACCCATCAGACCAGACTGGGTTGTTGACAATGTGTTTCTGAGATGTCTATAGTATGATTAATTGCTGCATAGCATTTTGTGGGCTGCTGCTTATTGAAATGTTTTGGTTTTCTTTTCTTCAGAAATGAACATTGGTCTTGGTGAACATGGATGCCTCTGAACCTGGTACAAATTTTATTTATTTATTTATTTATTAGTTATGCCAAAGATGCTGTGTTTATGATGATTTTCACATTTTTGCCGTTTACCCATCAGACCAGACTGGGTTGTTGATAATGTGACTTTCTGAAAAGCATCTTGTTTTTATATATACAACTGATCAGGCTACAGTTAAACTCAGCTTTTAACTATAGTAAATTTCTTTTAGCTAGATAAACTCGGGAACACAATCTACACCATGTAGAGCATGGGATTTTAACCGTATCCAGGGTTTTGTGCATAAAGGATTCACTCAAAGCTTTAATTTTTAAAAATATAAATAGATATAAATATCTTCCTGTGTGTGCTGTTAATTTATTTTGTAGTAATTAAATTAATCTGGGGAAGGAAAAACAAATTTTTTTTTGATTTGCTTGTCCCAAATTGTTAGATGGAGAGTGAGCATGGAATTGACAACAGTGTATCAAGGTAAGAGGACTCTCCTTTCTCTCTTACTCATTGGTACAGGAGCACTATGATGACATTCACTTTTTTTTGCCGTTTACCCATCTGACCATTATGGGTTGTTGATAATGTGATTATCTGAGATGTCTATAGTACGATTAATTGCTGCATAGCATTTTGTGGGCTTCTGCTTATTGAAATGTTTTTTTTTTGTTTTTTTCTTCAGAATTGACTGTTCATCTTGGTGAATATGAATGCCTCTGAACCTGGTACAATAATTCTTTATAATTTTTTTATAAGTTTATTTATGCCCAAGATTCTGCATTTATGATGATTTTCACATGTTCGCCGTTTACCCATCAGACCAGACTGGGTTGTTGATAATGTGACAATCTGAAAAGCTATCTTGGAGTCATGTTCGTTACCCAATAAGGGTAGGCATGCTTCTGGATGTAGATTACTTACACACGCACGCACGCGCACACACACACACGCGCACATGGCCCAGAGCATGACTAGCATGTGATCATTTTACCATTTATGTAATAATTGCATTTCAATAAAGAGGATGCACTTGTATTATTACAGACTTCTATTATCATGGAATTACAAGTTCTCAATTGCATGAGTTTTGGAGAAGCCAGGGGGAAAAAAAATGAAAATGCAATTATAAATGGTAAATATGGATTTCTGAATATATGCAATATTTTTACATATACAGAGCCCTAACAGAAGTCGTGTAATTTGTGTTTGTATATATTTGTATGTATGCATGTGTGTGTGTATATGGAACGAGGGGGAAGATGATTCAGCTGTACCTCAGATTAAATATCATTCTTCTGTGGTATCATTACCAGCTCCCGGTGCATAAATGTATACAAACTGCAAGATCTGCTGGTGGAACTCTTCCAAGGTGATGTCTCGTCTGTACATGGACTCCAGGTCGCAGAGATCGCAGGGAAACACGGCATCAGGTGGAATAACGAGTGCTGAGGCCCCTACGTTCCCAAGACAAGAGTCTCAAGAGCTTGTTCTTGACCCAATAAGAAATAAAAGTTAACTAATAATGAGGCAATAAAGGTTCCTTTTATATAAAGAAAGTTTTTTTTTTTTTTTTTTTTTTTTTTTTTTTGTCCAGTTTTGTTTCTTAAAAGTAAAATACTATTTGCTGTTGGATCTGTTATATCTACATAGAAATTTAACTAACTTCAGAGCATGTTTATTCTGCCGGACTTTACACGATAAATATTACATTTGATATCCAGTTTGCAAACATACCTTGTCTTAAGGAAATGGAATTCTCACACAACAGCACTGCAACAACTGCATCCTCTTCCTGAACAAGAGTCCTCAGGCTGAGCTTGGCATGAGCTTCTGCAAGGGTTATTCTGCCATAACCAGAAAGCAAAATGTTTTATTTAAATAGACTAGTTAAACTTAAGGGTGGGGGCGTTTGGGAAACGTTATAAGGCTACCATCTAGTGGCAAGTTGTGGTATTGCAGTATATTAATACTCTCGTTCCATGCATGTCATCCACGCATACTGTGCATTGAGTACTTGATACAGAAAAGAAAATGTACCTTAAGACTGCCCTCTTACATACTGGGGTTTAAGACCAGGGTTTAACAGCTTGCTTTCTCTTGAATCCTCCTATTTCCTTCATAAATGGGTGTTTTGTCATGCTTACAACAGTTTCATGGATGTGACTGATACAGAGGAGCGTAGTCGTCTACTGGCTATGTAGTAACCATGAATCATCATCTCAGCCTCAGCACTCATGTCTACTTTTAGACTCCGAGCATAGGCCAAGAGCTGCATAAAAAAAAAACTTGTGTACAAAAGTATGTAATGTTTACAGCATATCAATTTTAATGGTTAAACAATAAACATTTCTACAGAAATGTCTTGTTTTACCTCTTTGTAGTTCTGGGTGGTAAACTGCATGCAGGCAGGGTATAGGGGCTCTCCAGGTGAAATGGCCTGTCTCAGAGTGTGTATTGTCATTGGAAGGAGCGGATGGTTCCCCGCTGGTTCTCGGCACTGGACCACAAGCCCAAATGCATCTACAACTTGTGGGGGTACTGGGCCTATCTCCTGCATACATTTAAATTCTTATTACACTTTTAAAAAGTTTAAAACTTGTCAAATGTAAATTATGGTGCTACATTATATTTCAACATCATTAAATATAAATGATTAATATACAATGAACTGTGGCAACCTAGATGACAAATATTAGTCATATTAGTCAGACTATTTGTAACTTGGAACTTCTCCAAACACGAATATATTGCCTCTGCTTCCTGTTACTAAATGTGGACTGAGGTTTGCGTTTGTGCGCCATTGTATCAAGGTTACATCAAAACAAGGAACCTGCAATGAAGCTCAAAGGCAGTTCATTTGAGTTCATCATATATTCTAAGGTAAATCTCTGTAAAGAAGTTATATAATCCTATAAAAATTACAAGATATGAATATAATTCAAAAACCATTGGGCATCATTTTAATAAAATCCTCATGTTGTTATAACATGGTGTGGAACCTACCACTGAGCCCAGCAGTACACTGTCTGGCTTATTAGCTTTTTTAGAGGGAGTTGAGAGCGTCAGCCAAGGCCCAGAAGTTGCAGTTGATGGGGAAGGAAAGAAGCTGGTCAGCATCCTCACCATATTTCTTTCCGGGGATAAACACAGAAACTGCTCGGCTCTCTAATGCTGCATGGAATATAAGTTGCACTGAAAAATGCATTTCTTATGTTGATAATGCTTTAGTACTTTCGTAAATTTACATTTATGTAAATTATGCTTTATTCCCACTATACCTGTCTGGAGGGTGTCGATCCTGTCTTTCTTGTAGCATGTTATGTCCCCTAGTAGGCATACACCCCCAGCAGCCAGTAGAGCAGAGCCTGCATGGATGTTGGCTGTTCCTGCTCCATGCTCATCCCTGGATAGGGAGGCAAATAGTTCTCCAGTAACTGGGTGGCGGACACCTCGTGCTGCCAACCCCAGACTGTATGTCATTAACCTGAAGTTGAGTGTACAAAGTGACATTACTTAAGGATTTATATGGTCTTATTTACATTCATATAGCCAAATAATCAATGCATGTCTATAAATAATTATCAATTTATATCTAGTCCTGATTATTTAACAAGAAAAGTTGGAGGAATCCACTATTATTATCTATAAAGATGGATACCTCTCAACAATAAGAGCATTGCCGGTGAGTGCGAGCACATCTAAATGATTGTGAGCCTCTATATTCTCCTCCTTGGTCTGCACCAAGCTAAGAAGCAGCAGCAGTTTTAGTGTATTATACAAGCCTGGAGGGAGTACTGCAGAACCAAACGAATTAGCAACAATGGCAGAAAATCTCCAAGGAGAACAGGCTGAGGCTGCATGCAGGGCCTGGAAATTTTCACTTACAATGGAGGGATCTGTAGAAAACAGTCAAAACAAAAATCAGCTGTTGAAAGTGCAAAAGTGTTAACTTATTAGTAAATTAGTGAAATGGATTACTCACAATTAGGATTGAACATTTTAATTCTGCATGCCTCTATGGCCCAAGTACTATTGGAATTCTGGTGTACATGTGCTGGAATTCCTACTACACGGTAGAGCTGGCCAATATTCATAGCGTTACACAGTTCATCTAAAAATCATCAAAGAATACGTTTTAGTTGTTATGATTTTCTTGAATGTGATGATATGAGCTGTATATGTATATTTAGGACCTGGAGTTTAGGACTTAAGCGTTTGTAAGTATAAAGTAAGATAAAATATAAAATAAATAATTAGAATAAATCAATTAATTAATTAATGCAATTATAATAAATCATACTTATCCTACCTCTCAAAAATAGTGTGACAGATTGATATCTCCTTGTGGAAGGCTCATGAACTCCCAACGCATCCAGCGCTCTCACGTGTATAAGCTCAACCAGCTGCTTATCTAATCATAATTAAAACAATTAAACAGCACACACAAAGAGAACATCATCGTATGCACCACACAGGAGTTCTAATATGAGGTCAGATTAATTTTCCTGAATTTTGGGTGTAACTATGAAAGTATTTTGCTTAATTTGTTCCAGATGTATAACAGCTGAAATATTTCAGGAATGTACAAATTATATGTAACATGTCTTGTACTGCTTGACAAAGTCTTTAAATAAGAAGCGTAGTATGAAAAAGCTCTGAAACCATAGCGGGTCAAGGCGGTATAAGAAAAAGTTAGCTTTTTTGCAGTGAATCAAGGACGTGTCATGACTTCAGGATGACAATCCTAGTTCTTACCCCCTAAAACACGGGATTTCACATCCTCTTTGAGCGGTGAGGAACAAAGAAAGCAGATGAAGCCGCTCCGGACAGTAGCCGACTCCGTCGCTCCAGGTGCATGCACTCTAATATGGTGGAAGCCTGGTGGACAACAGCTCGAGTTGAAGACATCTATTCTGGCAGGATACCGGCTCTCTCTGTACAGATGGGATTTAATTACCTCTTGAGCAAGGACATTTTTCTTCTGTACAGATGAATCTGGCTCCTTGGGTATATTTGGTCACGCAAGTCATGGCGATTACAAGACCCTCCAATGCTACAGGCCTCATACGATAACAGCCACGTGGAAACTCGGATAAGTCCAAAACGTAACTGGGAAAGGGTGGCATGTGTGTTGGCAGTAAAACCACATTCACCTTGGGAAAAATGAAAAAGATAGATTAATGAATAAATTCTAACTAGACGGGTGAATTGATAATTGATAGACGAGTTGATAATATAATGACATACCTGGTTTTCTGTGTGAATGTGCTCAATTAGTGACAATGTCTTTATTGAGAGAAAACAAACCTGTGAATATAGAAATACCAATATGCATATAACATACATATAGTCCTACCTGGAACTATAAAAAATATAGTATATATATATATATATATATATATATATATATATATATATATATATATATATATATATATATATATATATATATATATATATATATATATATATTAAAATACGCGCTCAAAATGAAACGTACAGACTGAAAGAGTGCAGTGGCTTTCAGGGGGTCGTGTAATACACAATACACCATCTCCCAGTTTAGCATCCAGTTCAAGTATGTCAGTGGGGTTCACATCAAAACTGAACCGATATACCTGCTGGGACTCTGAAATATAATATATTTGTATATATATATATATAGCTATATATATATATATATATATATATATATATATACTTATGACTATGTATTACTATATACTGAAATGGCAAAATCTGTGTTTAAAAAAAAAACATTATCAGGGATCACCAATATGAGAGCTACTATATGGACATGAGTCATTAGGGCTACCAGTTTGAAAACTCCTCTGAAATAACAAATTTACCTTTAGTTATATATTATTATGTTATTTATATTATTATTATTATGATATTATCTATGAATTACTTGTGATTTTTGACATGACTATCAACAACGAATTAACTACATTTTACATTATAACGCATCACTGATGAGTTGTGCACTTTTTTACCTGAAGCTACTCAGTGCTCCTTGGGGGCTACCTGGTGCCCCCACGGGCACCACGTTGGTGACCCCTGCATTATAGTATATGATGACCTGAAACCCATGTAGCTTATGTACTTGATATGAAGATATCTTTAGAAAATCTTTAATAATATATATCATAGTTTTTTTAACCTTGAAATAAAATAATAGAAGACACTATATTTAATGAATAATTCATAATATATTCTTGTAAATTGTAAATAATACTTTAATCATTTAATACGATAATATTTTAATCATTTATAATCGCATAGAATTATACATTTTTTAAATATTCTGATGTATATTTGAATGTTTGTATGTTTATTATCCAGGCTAATCGCATACGAGCATCGAGCTAGCGGTACATCCAGATCAGTTATTAAGTTATTTATTTGGAAATTAAATATACACGCTTTCAAAATCGACCTTTAAAGGACTGACAGGTTTCCACAAGCTTCCGCAGACCTCCACTTCTGTCCAAGTAGGTAACTATGGATTCTTTCAGAGACAGAAGCTCCTCCATGCTTTATTCATCAATTACGAAACTATAAGTTTACCTCAGAACGAACCACGTGATTGATTTTCCCGCCACCAGCCCCTGACAGAACGGCATGCACGCGCGGAAAAGCTGCTTGAAAGAACTGTAAACAATACGTAAATATTTATTTATAGTTTTATAGCATCTGCGTGCTGGCCAAAGACTAAATTCTTTAAGTATAAAAATAGATTGCCTTTATAGTATTGTTACTTTCAAAATGTATTCTGAAATGTGTAGTGAATTTGATTAGACTAGGACATACATTTTGTCAATTAAATTTGATTAAATATTTACATTTATGACATTTGGCAGTGGCATCATTGCCAGCTTAGTGTGTGTGTGTGTGTGTGTATATATGTATATATATATATATATATATATATATATATATATATATATATATATATATATATATATATATATATATATATATATATATATAGCACAAAGGAATATTTCTCATTGAAAACAAAACTATTGATTACTAATTAATTGATTAATAATTCTATTATTTGTTATAAACCAAAAAAATACTTTTTTTTTCAATTTACAATTTGCCTGTCTGCAGTTTGAGTGGAAAACAGTTATGCAAGACCGTGTAAATGTATTGTTTTTGTATACGTATTTATTCTAGAGATATTAATATATCAGTCGGAATAAATATATCAGCAATGTGGAGATTAGAACAAACACAATCTGGTCAGGTGTCATAATTGGAACAAGTCATGTTTTTTTTGTTTTTTGATGTAGATTCGGATTAAATTGGCCATGCAAATATAATATAATATAATCTGATATATAGAAAAAACTGTAGAAACTTTAGATGTTGGTCAATACATACACAATTTACTACATATAATTCCGGCAGTTATACAGTTTGACAATTCTTTATCTTTATGTTAATTCAAAACATATCTTTGGTTTAAAAAAAAAAAGATATATTGAAAATACTCTGGGGAAAATGACCTTCTAATGTAGACATTTGTCAAAGTAGGACAAACCGTTAAGTGCCATGAACAATAAAGTTCATTATGGGGTATTTACAAGTGGAATGTACACACATATCTAATATGGTTTCAAAATACCTTACACGGTTTCCACTGACAAAAAAAAAACTGACACTGTAGAAAATAATCCAGGGAGGAGAAAATAGAATACCTGAGCTATAACAGTATGTCGGGTACACGCATTTACACAATACAAAATAGAAATCTGTTGTGAAACATTAAAAAGTCAAAAAACGGTGAGGAAAAACCCTGCATCACAATATGTCTGTCCATATGACAAGTGCACAATGCCTCTGTTTGGCCAGTGAATTTTTGTTTTGCTTAATAAAGGTGAACACCGAAGTCATTTCTGGTAGCATAAAGGAGCTGTAATACAGTTCTTTACAGGAAAGAGTCATCTGAAGGTGGAGCATATGAAAAGCCCAGGAAAGCATCATCAGCCTCCATGACACTGGCGTTGACAATAGAGTTGTCCCTGCAGATGCACACCGAGTTAGGTACGGATTCTTCTGTGAACTCAGGATCAAAATTTGAAAGGTCATACTGGGACTCCTGTACAAAAAAACAAAACAAAAAGTGATTAAGGAATTAGAATATATTGTTAAAGCCATTTTCTATTTTTTTGTCCCTGTATGCACTGGAACACAAACAAAAAGTAGAGTAGTGAATATATATATGAAGGGATTTACCACACTGGGATTAAATGGAGGCGAGATTCTTTTCTGCACAAGGTCATCCCAGTTAAGCGAAGAAAAAAATACATGTCTTTTAACTTCATTCTGAAACAACAATATGTACAAGATTACGTATGGCTTTTCATCTGGCAAAAAGCAGTTATTCACATATTAATACATTGACATCACAACTTGTCTGTTGCCTCATTATGAAAAAAAAAAAAGTTCTACCAAGGATCTTGTTTAACTTGTGTAACTACTTTTTTTCTGGTTAGAGCTGCAATGTCTTCCGCCTTTGACCACTATGTAGAACAAACTACAGAAAACTATTAAAAAAAAGAATAATAAATTGTTAACCTAGTGTTAATCTAGAATAGAAACAATTACTACCCTTTTTTTTTTTAAACAATGGAACAAACCCACTCTCATGGTTATGTATAGGCATTTAGATTTTTACGAAAATATTACGATTTCATCCACCAGGGGGCGTTATACATCAACAGCATTCAGGAAACACTGTCTCTGTGTGTGACTTAGCACCTCCTTCAGAGCTGCTCAGTCTCTCATAATTTCCCCAGAGCCTTGCATAAATCAAATATTTGTTTAAAGAAAAATATTGCAGAAATTCATATCCGCCCAACCTCGCACCAATTTCCTTAGAGACGCTTTCTGTGGACACGTCATTAACAATTCCATCGGTTCACCGGTGTTGAAATGAACAGACCTGCTGCTTATTGAGATTCTAAGCTTGTCAGTTCCTAGCGGAAACCAGTGCTCCTGGTAAACGAACAATACAACAATAAAGACTTACAAAGTCGTCTTTGTATCCCAGCCTCCTGGTGTTGTCTTTCTCCAGAAGGGCCTGCAAAATGGACCAGGCGATGGTAGATGCCCCGGGGCGCATTGGCAGTTCCTTATGCAAGATGTTATCATACATTTCATGCGTGTCCCTACTGTAGAACGGAGGCTGTTGATAACACATAGGAAATCCTAAATTCAGATAGAACGCAATAATTATACAACCGCTTATAAGACAGGGGAATTATATTCTTCTTACCAGGCCATACAGCATCTCATATAGTACAGAACCAAGACACCACCAATCCACAGTGTTGTCGTAGGGCTGTTTTCTCAAGACTTCTGGAGCCAGATACTAAAAAAAAAAAAAACAGGTTGATAAAACAACTTTAATGCCTACACATTCAGCAAACTATATGAGCGAGGGATATTTCCATAGGTGAAAACGTCAATTCATGCTAGTCATCACCTAAAAAGATTACCTCTGGTGTCCCACAGAATGTGGTTGTCGTATCTGCTTGAGAGATTCCCTCTTTGCACAGTCCAAAATCTGTCAAGACTACATGCCCCTTAACAGACAGGAAAGCAATTTTATGAAGGGTTTCAAAGGCAATTTCTCGTCAGAGCTGAACAGAATTTTAATGCAACTGAAAAGAGACTGGGACATGAGCCCATTTGGTCCCATTCCCAGCAAGATTAGCCCCAAAAGCATAATCTAATACTAGATAATCATAACAACAGTAATAAACATTGATGATGGATAGACTGACATACTTGGAAGTCCAACAGTATATTTTCCGGTTTCAAATCCCTGAAAAAAAGAAAATGCATATCTGTTTAAAAAATCTGGTAAAGTTAAAATCTCTTTAGCCACATTATGTTGCCATATGCATGGTATGGATTGCAATGTTAATCTTAAATCATAATTGACGCAACATGGAACTTGCATCATTTTCCGGATATGAATGACTGTACCTTTAAATTCTACATTAGTTTTACATCTTATTGTCAGATTTGTTCAGCCACTCTTTGTGGTTAGCGAGGTGGAGTCCATAATAAACAAAACACTATTAGCATCATGCTGTTTGATCAATTCATAAAATTAAAAACCTAATAACATGTACATCATTCTTTTGCCTGATATTATGTTTGAATGAAAAGAACGTCATTTAAATGTGAGAAAAACATACAATGTGAAACTTAATCCGTAATTGTTTTCATGGTATTAGATTTCTTTTTCATTCCAAATTTCCCTGAATGACTGTGGCCAAAGCTGTACATGAGACTATTTCAATAATCAGAGCTATATATCTATAGCTATATCATATATATATATATATATATAGATATATATATATATATATAGATATATATATATATATATATATATATATATATATATATATATATATATATATATATATATATATATATATATATATATATATATATATATATATAGGCCACACTCCAAATAACAGTAAATAAAAACTTTAATTATATGTGTAGAACAGTTCAAAAGTATAAATAAATATATTTTACATACACTTGTATTAAATGATTATTTAATGACAAATACTAAAAAAAAAAACCTAAATTATATACATTAATTTAAAAGGTATAAAAAAATGTTCATTAATTTTTTCCTTGGACGGTTTCATAATATTTACATGATTAAATACTTCCTTTTTTTTTTTTTTACACCACTTATGCATACAAAAATGTTTATTGAAATCAAACTCTACAGAATAAATAGGTTTAAGCATTAAATCGATCACATTATTTAGCTATTATTACTCACTTTTTTTATTCGTATTGTCTGTATAGTGCACAATATGAGCACCAACCTGTAAACAATGTTGAGAGAGTGTAAATAACCCAGTGCGCTCGCCATCTCAGCGATGTAGAACCTCGCCCTGGGCTCGGAAAACGTTCGCTCTTTTTGAAGGTGAAAGAACAGCTACAATAAAGCACAAGTTAAACCGTTATTTAAGAGTATACACTTACAACACAAACAATTATTTTGTCTTCCACGACCTTTGGTTTTTATCCTCCCACATTACTCAGCAACTACTTGGTGATGAGTAATGTGCGGTCAGGATCGTGTTATTGTTCCATCTGAAATATTTGTGCCAAATGTCTGTACACAGATATATAATGAATTTTATATATTCTTCATACATGCAAATTCAATATAGAAATATATAGAATTAATAATATAATTAAAATGTTATTATATTGGAAATAATAGTAAACAAAATTTATATATACACATACATACATATATATATATATACACATACATACAGAATACAGAATTTCATCACTTCCTCAATTTATTTCTTTGTTCCCTGTCTATTCTTAACATTCATTGGCTAGATAATGGTTTGTGACTACTGGTAGGAGTTCCTCAGAACACTCCATTGGCCGCAGCTTCCTGTGTTGCACTACTCCCATTTTCCATCTATCAAAGGACATTCCACGCATGCCTTTCGCACGGAACGGACTACTCACTTCTCCACCGTTGACGAAATCCAAGACAAAGTATAACTTATCCGTTGTCTGGAAGGAATAGTGCAATCCGACGAGGAAAGGGTGCTTCACGTTTTTTAGCAACACATTGCGCTCAGCCATGATGTGCCTTTGCTGTTATATCAGTATATAAAATAAAGAAATGCGAATAGCATATTAAAATGAAGAAAAAAAAGGGTAATGACGAGTGATGCGTGTTAATTTAAATATTTACATGAACAGCAATGCAGTTTGAGTATTGGTCTTTTCAGCACTCACCTCCCTTCTTTTTAAAATGACTTTTTTCTGAAGGACTTTGATTGCATAACACTTCCCGTCTCGTTTCCTCTTGGCGAGGAGGACCTTTTGGTGTGAAAAGAAGCATGCTTGGTTAATAGCTCCAGCCTGAACCGAAACACGGTATAAATCTTGGAGAACTTGGAAGCTCTCGATTCTCAGTGGGGAAAACCCATTATTTATTAGCGGCTAACCACAAACTTAACGGATAACACTACACGGGGGAATAAAAGAGGTTTCAGTACCTGGAGAACTGATACCTTCACACTTTTATATTTTATATATGGGGACTGCAATAAAAAGCTTTCAAAACAATTATACACACACCATACGCTTCATTATAATTATCTGTCACGGACAATTACGTGACAGCAGTGCAATGCAGATAAGTGCTTCATTAAGTGTTTACACAAATGCATATATCAGAATAAAGACCATTTGACCATATCCACACTGAATAGCTGAAGTCTCTACAAAAAGCAGATGTCTTTTCCTTAATCTTAGAATGCTTTCCTCCTATATATTTCCTAACATCAATCATTCATTCATCTTCTACCGCTTTATCCGATCTTCCTCGGGTCACGGGGAGTCTGTGCCTATCTCAGGCGTCTATGGGCATTAAGGTAGGATACATCCTGGATGGAATGCCAACCCATCGCAGGACACACACACTCACTCACAATCTCACACACACACATCCATACACTAGGGACAATTTTCCAAGGTGTCAATCAACCTGCATGTTTTTGGACCGGGAAGAAACCGGAGAATCCGGAGAATCCGGAGAAAAACCACCTGAGGCACGGGGAGAACATGCACAAACTCCACACACACATGGCCGAGACGGGAATCGAACCCGGACCCTGGTGGTGTGAGGCGAACGTCCTAACCACTAATCCACTATGCTCCTTATTTCCTAATATAAATATATTAATATATGCTTTCTAGCAGCTCAAACCAGTCTATGTTTTTTTCCTTCTTGAACCAATCAATGAAGTCTCTGACCACTTCATCTACAAAGTGTTTACCCACACAGAATTGTTGCTAACTGGGTGTTTTATTTAGTTTTTTTACACCACTCTGTATAAACTCTAAAGACTGATATGTTTGAAATTTCTAAAAGATAAACAGTTTCCCCCCCTCCAAAAAAAAAGATAGAGAGTGTATATACACGTTTTCATGACATCATTCACACAAATGAATATAATACATTAAGCACAAACATACCTTTCCAAAGCTTCCTTTACCAATCACTTTCAGAAAGTCAAAGTCAGTGGGTTTTGCTCTGGGATTAAAAAAAAAACCTTTTTAAGACTATGATTACTGTATGATTACAAACATTATGAGTGTAAGATTTTCAAGTGTGCTTACTGAGGGTTTGCAGATGGTCCCAGGTTAATGTTTCTGGAGGTAGACATATTCTAAAATGGAAATTTGAATGCAAGTATTCAAGACAAAGTAAAGTATTTGACGCTTCACTTCTTTATGCTAAAATGCATCTGTGTTTTAAAGTCTGAAGATAAGACACAAGAAACAATGCAAATATAAAGCTTTAGATTAATAACTTGTATGGCCATCGTTTATTTTTTTAATTTCCACCAAGACGTTAATTCATTTTCTTATGTTATGTAAAATGAACATTCCACAGTCGCTCGAGTAAGCAAGTAAGCAATAATACATAGAATAAAACAACATGAACCGTATAGATTGTGACAAACCTTCTCATCTTCATCTTCTGAGACGTCCGAGACATTCTGGGTTTTGTCCATTTTGAGAAAGTCTCGAACGTCAGGGCTGGGACAAATAATACAATTCTTTTTTAACGAAGATATAAAAGGACTACATATAAAAGTGTATACAGCTGCTGCTGACAAATTAGAAAAATATGTATTTTTAGCAAGATTTGCATGATCAAGATCTACCAATTTTGCATTAAGTCTGGTGGACCTGTCAGAACGAATGTTCTTGAATAATAATCTTCATGAAGCACTGAATAAATAATCGACTGATGTACTTACTGACTGCTGAGCTGTGGTAGGGACACGATTTTCTGAATGAACTCATGTAACCCCGTTCTTCTCTGCTTTATAAACTCTGACAAAAATAATATGATAGAATTGTATTTATATATATATATATATATATATATATATATATATATATATAGATATATATATATATATATATATAAAATATTGTTATATATAAAGAATATTTAAATATTCATGCATTTTATTAATTATAAAAAACATGTACAACACAGGGTGATCAGCTATTCAAGAACCAGGCAGGAAATATAGGTAGGCGGTACTTTTTGTTGTTGTTGTTGTAAACACTCGATGCTCTACTATGCAGATTATGTAATATCCTATAATATTTCACAGTTTTACAGGATTCAAGCTGTCATGGTCGGCTTGAAACCCATTCCTGAAAGCGAGTGACAGTCAGAGGCTTGTAGGCATTTAATTCCAGCCTTTGTCACATGCTGAAATTGTAAACGCATGCATTCTATTACATGAGCAGCGACTGACATCCGCATTTGACGTGTTACAAAGCAGTTTTATGACACCATGAATCAAACCATTAAAGGACCGAATTCTTTCTCGGTTTAATTCACATTTAAAGACAACTAAAGATACGTCTTATCATCAAATACGCATGACCGTTATTTATCTAGATCAAATTAAAGCCTAGCGGTAGTTAACATTTTTTTATTATATTCAAATTAGTTTTATACCTGGGTCGAAGTTGTCACCAAATATTCTCTTCGCAGGAATCTTCAGATTCAGAGCAGGATATTGTTTTTTCAACTGTAGTAAAATACGTAGAGTTTTAAAACATGCCATAAAAGTAATCACCGTTTCGTTGCTTTGCAATTCTTTCTATTTATCTTGAATTAGATCAATGCACACACTGAATTTCTAATAACAACGATAGCTTGTTTTCTTTACATTTTAACACGTGTGAATGTAAAATATACATGTAAAAAAATATAGCACGTAACATATTAACTTACTGTATTATACAGTTTATCAAATTCTGTATATCTCCTGAAGACAAACCACTCATGTCTTCCTACTCTGACCATCACTTTGTAAACCTACGGCAAGAGGAATACATTGTTTAAAAGAGAACTTGTGTCAAAAGGGCTATACAATTTCCCCCCCTCAATGAGGAGGAAAAAAAAAAATACTTACAGTATAACGTTTTTTCTTGTCTCTCTGCTCATTGTAGCAGGGGATGCTGACATTAGGGCAGTTTGAACGAGCATCCATCCTGGTGGTTCTTCCAGACGTGGATTCAGTGAAGACAGCTCGGTATAACAGCAGTTCCTTAGTGCTCCGCTTTGGAGCACGGTTCAAAAACACACCTGGCTATCCATTCTATTACTGTATGAATGGGGAAAAAAACCAAACATGATCAGAGTAACGGAACGAGGGCTGCGAGCGTCCGCTAATCCTGTTGCCTGACTACAGTGCATTATGGCGCTTTTAATACTGCTTGAGAGAGCTGTGTGAATGGAAAAGCTTGGAATTACAGCAACGGGACCCCATCAGGGTCACTAATTAAGTCACACAGTACACACAGTGTGAAGCATTGAGCTGCCAGACTGACTCCTCCTCTATTTCCTTCGGCTTCGGTTTGTTACTCCCACTGCCTCAGTGCCACAGCAAATAGCTCCACTGTGAACGCTATTATATTTGTCTTAGCATTAACATGTAGTGTTTAAAAAAATAATTATAATAATTCTTTAACATTGCTATAAAAAATATTTTAAGGAAAAAATTCTTTACTGCTTTAATATTGCTATAAAAATATTTTAAGGATATAAAAAAAAAAAAATAATAATAATTTTTAAAAAGTACGACTATATGTGCATTAAAGGCTAAATATTTAAAACATACATATGGTAAAATGTCCAACTGGTGCATTAAAAAAATATTATCTCTATCCAAACATTTCTTTAAGTAAAAACAGACCACAGGTGAGTTTATATTTTTAATATTTTAATATATTGTGGATTAAAGCAGGTTTAACCAACTTAATCCTTGCGGTTTGAATTGCAGCCTCAGGAAAAAAAAAAACCTTGATAATCCCTTCCTGCTCTGCAAATAGTGCAATACAAAACCCCCTATGTAATGGTGGTGCTGGTACTCTTCCAAATGGTATAAAACACAAAAAAAGGGAACCACTTGTTAACATTCCGTACATATTTCTGTCTCCCTGAGGGGGAACAAAAACCCTACCTTTTATCTGGAATGCAAATAACTAGCGAGATACACACCAACTTCACAACACAAGCAAATGACGCTCTACAACTGCAAAAAAAGAAACTCGAGGCCAATGAAAATGGTAGGAAAAATTATTCAAACCATCTTAAAGGAATACACCAAGCATGATGGCGAATAATCTCGACATACTGCATCTGTAGGCATGTCATGGACCATAAAACTGAGAATGTTGTTACTCAGTGCTGTGAAAAGATCACCAGACAAGCTGACTCGAAACTTCTTTAGAAGTGAAGTCTTAAGACTAAACTGTATTTTGCTAGAACACTTTCATGAAGTCAAATTAATACTTCCAGTACCGGGATGACATTCTCGAGGTTAGCATTTGTGGTTATGGTCACTGGACTCTGATGACACAGGAATACCACACAACCTCCCAGAAAAGTGAACCATATTGCTTCTGGGTCAATAAAAACCTGACAAAAGCACTCCAAATAGCAACGAATAGCAAATTGCAAAGACGTTCTCTCCTGTAATTTCACCCCTTTCAAGATCCAGTTGGGTGAAATTATCCTGCGATTGATAGAATTCATCGACAGTCCCTACAATAGCCATAGTACACGTATTTTAAATAAATATCAATTCAAAGATATTTATTTTTCCCCTCCAGCATGTAAATGCATTCATACTTCTTTCAACGTTCTATTTGTTTTGTGTCCAACAATAGACATTGTTACGAAGCAGCTTTATAGAAGTCCGGATGTAGATTTATATCCCTAACGAGCAAACCAGACACAGGGTGACAATTGAAAGTGCAATTATAGTGCATTACAGTATACACGTCTACAGAGTGGAGAAAGACAATAGTTAATGTGAAAGCATGTTGATTGTGGATAAAGCACAAAAAGCACCGGCTACCGCGAATTTGGGTTACTGCTTACTAGGTGAAAAACAAAAAGATGTTGACAATTGCAACAACAGACACAAGCAACACCCTTTATCCTTGGGATCACCTTACTAAACGGCTACGTCACTTTACTAGTAAATATTTCTTTACATTCGCTTCCAAATTACACACTTTAGGATGTCTAAACTTAAGCATGAACGTTTGGTTCAAACGTGGTTTTTCCGCCACATAAAACATTTTGGCTTTAACCAAGAAAAAAACAAAACAAAAAAGAAAACACACCCCTATCTGACCCAATTGCTATCTAAGGTAGAAAGATTCTCAGGTCCTTTTTGTCCAGACCTCCATAGAAGGAAGCGAAGAGCTCACAATCCAATGTCTGTTCTAAAGACTAGCAACTGAAACGCAGGCTGACATTTAATCCCGAAAGTAAAAGTAGGAACTGAGAACAGTGTACTAGTGAGCAAACACCATGAAAAAAGAGGAAAAGTTCCACCCAGGCATTCAAAGATGAAGATATATATTCCACCCAGGCATTCAAAGATGAAGATATATATGTGTATGTATATATATATGTATATATATGTATACATACATATATATACACATATATACACACACACACAGGTTCATGCATCAAAATATCACAATTTGGGATTTATCGCTCTTAATGGTGACCTTCCAAATCAACACACATACATGTATTAACATGACATACAGGTTCTCGTACACCTAAACAGAAGGCAATGATAAAAGCCTGTTTGGACGGGTTTTTATAATGTCGACTATTATTAATAACGCCCTAACATAGCACCTCGGGTTTTAATGTCTTATTTAAATCTGAGGAAATATTAACTTGTTGCAAGACGTTCACAGTCCAGTGAATGTTTGACTTCAAAGTTAACAATGACAACAAAGTATGAGCTGCACAAATAAAACAATAAAAAAATGGATATGATATTTTAACGGTAATACATTTAGCTACAATATCCATTTTGGTTCTAAACATCTAAGCAAGAAATACTAAAGAAAATCAATCGATCAATAAGTGCTGACGTTTTGCAGAAGTTCAATTCGAGCTTTTAAAATACTTCCAATGTCTTGCACAGAAAAAAAATAAAAAAAAACTTCCAACATGTTTTTTTTTGGGTGATATTTCCGGAAAGTTTTTCAGTCGCATATCAAAAGTAGCCATGCAAACAGAAAAAAGAAACAAACAAACTAACTAACTAACAAAAACACAAAAGCGGCATGCAACAAAAATTGCACGCCAATTCCAGATGTGTAACATCAAAGAACAGAGCAGGAAACTAAACCCCGTTATCATTAATTCACATTTCTCCCACCGCCTACTGTTACCTCTGTGTGATATAATGCTAGAAAGTATCCATGAGTTTATAACACTTGCCTTTTAACCAAGTTTCCCGAGAAAAACACAACACAATCCAGCACAGGAAGTCTAAACTAGAAATCCCAAGCGTGATGTGTGGAAGCTCTTAAACCTTTCCACAGATAAATGAGCAGAATCTGGCCTTTCCGGTATCCATAATGTTTGTTTTGCGAAGGAACTCCTGAAAGTTTACTGACGTTTTTCCTGAAACTATTTTGTCACGGGACCGACTTCAAATAATGATATTCTTTATAGACGTAATACAACAGCGTCATCTGTCGGTGGAATTGAGTATCTCACTTCCTCCATGTCTAATGCTTAGTTTTACGATACAGTGTTTTGTTCTTTTGTTCTTTCTTTCTTTTCTTTCTTTCTTTAATGAACAGCAAATTCCATCCCACATAAAAAACATTTTTGCACAATTTTACTTTCTGTTTATAGATATATATATAATATATATCTATATATATATATATATATATCTATATATATATATATGTGTGTGTGTGTGTGTGTGTGTGTGGTGTGTGTGTGTGTGTGTGTGTGGAAAAATGGAAAATTTTGTTTTGCCAGTAGTCACTATTTAAGTGAATATGACTTTTGAATCAAATATTGCATAAAGATGTGCATTAAATGTGCATTTTTTTCACTATTTTCCTCCAGACTTTTAAAAATTTTTTTGTCATGTCTACAGTGGAGGGATTGTGTCTGTAGGTTGTATGTAGGCATATACAACAACATCTCTAAAACGTATAAAAATGTGGATAATATGCTGGTATTTTCCAGTCATTCATTCATTATTAACTTCTTCTTCTTCTTCTTCTTCTTCTTCTAATTACTATATTTATTAAAACCTAAAAATGCTCTCTGAAAGATGATGCCATTAAGATTAGAGTTTTATAATACGTAGAGTTTTTTACGTATTATACTATATATATTTTATATATATACAGTATAATATAGATATATATATATATATAGATATATATATATATATTATAATTTTTACTAAATTATACTACCTAAATAAAATAATATGTAAAGATATAGAAATTGCTGTCGATGATGATGATGAAGAAAAAGAGTTCGGCCACGAGAGGGCAGTATACTTCCATTTAGAAATAAAGCCCATACGTTCTCTCTCTCTCTCTCTCTCTCTCTCGCTCTCTCTCTCTCTCTCACACACACACACACACACACACACACACACACACACACACTTTTTATATTATTACTGTTTATAATTATCATACAATCGGTAAAATCATTTACATATTTAATTTATTTCTTATTATTTTCTGATAATATGCATAAACTATAAAATATTTGGGGGAAATATTAAGATACAAAATTAAAACAGATGCACAAAATCTATAATAAATAATAAACGACACGAACTAACCTAATATATCTGGATAGCAATATATGTATGTAATGTGTAATATAATGTATATATGATATATATATATATATATATATATATATATATATATATATATATATATATATATATATATATATATATATATATATATACAATATAGGCATAAACTAATCGACGACTACCGTAATTTCTAAATTAACAGATTTATCAGATGAGCATGGAATAATGAACTGAAATTGCCAAAATAAAGATTATATGTGTCTAAAATGTGGGTACAATATGAAGGCTCCAGAATCTAGGAGATCAAGCGCATAAATACATGCATAAATGCATACACACATGCATAAAAACATACATACATACATACATACATACATACATACATACATACATAACATACATACATACATACATAGATACATACATACAGTGTACCTAAGAGTGTGTTAGTGAAAAGGTGCACAAACTTTTGTGCAGTGAATGATATGCGTGGTGTAATTATGCGTGCGTGTGTGTGTGTGTGGGGTGTGCGTGTGTGTGTGGTGGTGTGTGTGTGCGTGTGCTGGTTTGTGTGCGTGTGCGTGTGCGTGCGTGTGCGTGTGTGTGTGTATAAGTCAGGCCAGGGTTGCCGCTGTTGTTTTTGGTGGTGGATTTGTGAATGGAGCATTGTGTCAGCGCGCGCCTCCTATCTTTTCCAGCCAATCACAGGCGAGGATTCAAACGCAGCTGGAGTGAGGCTGCGCGCGAGATTCGGCGGGACGGACAAATCTGCCGAAGAGAAGAAGAAGAAGAAGAAGTGGAAGAGGCAGAAGTGATAATAGTAGAAGAAGAGAGAAGAGAGAGAGAGCGAGAGAGACGAGAGAGAGAGAGAGATGCGGAGAGGGAGGAGGAAGAGGAGGAAGAGAAGTAGGAGGGCGTGCGCTCCGGACACGGCGGGCAAACATACAGAGAGAAAACGGCATGTTCCTCTTCTTCTCGTTCGTCTTGGATCGTGGTGGTGTTGTTGTTGTTGTTGTTGTTGATGTTGTTGTTGGTGTTGTTGTTGCCTGGAAGAAGAGTTTTTGACCGATATTGGTTGTACTGGAAGTCGGATGATCACCTGCGTGCCTGACAGGTGATAAACGGAAGTGGAAGTTTGATTTTTGCTGTGTGTGTGTGTGTGTGTGTGTGTGTGTGTGTGTGTGTGTGTGTGTGTGTGTGTGTGTGTGTGTGTGTGTGCGCGCAACTGCGGATTTCTCAGACTGTTGATTTGGAGACGAAACCTATCACTGGGGTGAAGCTCCACACAATCCGCATGGCCAACATGAAACCACGCAGGTGAGTCTCAACAATTACTATGTAACTGTTAATCCGACTACTGATCTGTGATCTGTTGTGTATGAACTACTGATCTGCGATCTGTTGTGTACGAACTACTGACGTGTGATCTGTTGTGTATGAACTACTGATGTGTGATCTGTTGTGTATGAACTACTGATGTGTGATCTGTTGTGTACGAACTACTGATGTGTGATCTGTTGTGTACGAACTACTGATGTGTGATCTGTTGTGTATGAACTACTGATGTGTGATCTGTTGTGTATGAACTACTGATGTGTGATCTGTTGTGTATGAACTACTGATCTGTGATCTGTTGTGTATGACTACTGAACTACTGATGTGTGATCTGTTGTGTATGAACTACTGATCTGTGATCTGTTGTGTACGAACTACTGATCTGTGATCTGTTGTGTACGAACTACTGATGTGTGATCTGTTGTGTATGAACTACTGATCTGCGATCTGTTGTGTACGAACTACTGATCTGTGATCTGTTGTTCATGGAGCCTGTGATATTATCGCGAAGGAAGCACTTTGCATAAACGGATTTTCACTCGACAGCTGTTCCAGAGATCAAAACTTATTTTCCGCCAATTTTACTTTATGCATTGTAAATATGTAAAACACATTACAGTTTAACATAGCATATACACGTTTATACACGTTTATACATTTTTATACATGTTTATAATGCATGTCATATATATATATATATATATATATATATATATATATATATATATATATATATATATATATATATATATATTCATTCATTTCCATTCATCCATCTTCTACCGCTATATCCGATCTTCCCTCGGGTCACGGGGAGCCTGTGCCTATCTCAGGCGTCTATGGGCATTAAGGCAGGATACACCTCTGGATGGAATGCCAACCCATCGCAGGGCACACACACACACACACTCACATTCACACACACATTCATACACTAGGGACAATTTTTCCAAGGTGCCAATCAACCTACCGTACATGTTTTTGGACCGGGGGGGAAACCGGAGAACCCGGAGAAAAACCCCCTGAGGCACGTGGGAAAACATGCAAACTCCACACACACATGGCCGAGACGGGAATCGAACCTGGACCCTGGCGGTGTGTGAGGCGAACGGTGGTGCGCGGGCGCGCGTGTCGGTGTGTGTGTGTGTGTGTGTGTTTTTTACATATATAAATATTTAAAGACGTAGTCATCATGCCCTGTCAAAAAAAAAAAAAAATATATATATATATATATATATATATATTATATATATATATATATATATATATATATGTATATGTATTTTTTAAATAGGTAATCTATAGTCCATAAACACACAAACACTTGTAGCTAATTCATCTGTTACTTGATTAGCCATATTGTGTTGAGGAAGTTATCTACTGATTAAAAAAAATCAGTAAAAAATTATTAAATTATTTTTTAAAATTGTTTATAAAGCTTTATAAAATTGATTAGAATGAGTTATTATGTAAGAACATTGTGCCATGGGATAATGGTGTCTTTTATATGTACCAACTCATGCAGTTACTATGTAAATATATAGTAATTAAAGTGCATTTTTAGTTACTGAAAATAACCTGTTACTCAATCCTAGTTGTGTGCAAAATGACCGAAACCCCAGAGTAAAAAGCGACCTCCTTTTCCACCAGGTTACTTACAGACTCTTATTCGACAATTCATAATGATTTTGTGCAATAAATGTGAAAGATTATAACACCAGACCAAAAAAGCTAATTTCCAAAATCTGCTGTCATTTCAGTCCAAAGATGAAGGGAGTTTACCTCTAAACTGACGTATATACACTTCTAACTAGTGAAATATATACAGAATTGCGTAGAAAACAAATATCTATCTTTGAATTCATAATGTGGCTATTCAGTCATGATGTAATCATGTTTCGCAGGTCATTAAAACACATTAAATCGTTTGGAAACGCCTGAAGACATGCAAAAAGCTTGAGGTGATCTCAACACTTGCAAAAAAAAAAAAAAGAAAGCAGGCTTAGGTATTTCCAGACTATGAAGTCATTATGTAACTACTTAGTCATTCTGAGTTTATGTGCAAAGGCTTTGCTCTCATTCAGAGTGAGAAAAAGGACCTGAATCAAGTACTCAAAAGCAACCATCTGTCTTTAGAGAAAGAGAGATGCATTTTTGTAAACGGGAGTAGTTTGGGTGCAACAGTTATATAATGTATAGCTTTATGTTTGCATGCGTGTGTTTGTGTGTTGTTTTTTTTCTCCCCCTTTTTTGGTGCCTCTTAAAAAGGGTGTGGGCGTGTGTCGGGTATGGGTTGATTTCCTAACCACAGTACTTCACTTGTGCATGTTCTTTTTATTTTCAAAGCGACTGCTATCAAAGCGTTTTCAATCAGAACTGACAGCTCTGTACTTACATTCAGAACATACACAGCATCACATTCATGCTTTATCATTGCATGCGTCCCTTTGTGTGTTGTTTTTTCTCCCCCTTCATTATTGCCATTTAAAAAGGGAGTGGGCGTGTTGGGTTTGATTTCCTTTAGTAGTCTTACTTCCGTCTTTTTATTTTAGCGTGCTGATCAGAACAAAGTCATGATGCTGATGCATCGCACATCATGAGATTGATTACACTTTTGTTTGATTACACTTTGTTTTTTTTGTTTTTTTTAGTGGATAGGTTTGAAACCTCAGATATAGTGGGCTGACAGTTCATGTGCTGCCATTGGCTGAAAGTGCGCTTGGCCTGCCTCCTGAATAAGTGATGTGAGCACATTTACTTCAGAAAGTAAAAGAGGCCGTTTATTTGGAGTCCATTCGAGTCTTTCTCACAGGGGGAGCTTCGTGCTGAACTCCAGTTGCCATGTTTCTTGGCTGAAATAGCTCTTTCATTATGGTTATAACATTTTACAACCAACAGGCGGTCATGTTCGGCCCATAAAACATGCCTAGTATGAGGATTTTCGGATTTTCACGGACTTTGGCCTGCAGTGTACCCTTAAACATTGTTATTTTCCAGATTATATCACTGTTATTATGTCGAATACAGTGCTTTATTTCTCCACTTACGATTTAGTGATAATGCAAATTACTTCGGTGAGACGTTTATACTTCATTATCCTAGGACACAGTGTCGCGATTAACTCTTTAGATCCTTGTGTGCGAGGAAATGTTACCAAGCAACAAGGAATTCCCGTGAACCGATGCAAACTGGGTTTCCTTGGTCATCTGCTAAAAAATGCACTCGATTATTTTTTTAGGGGTTCTTTAGATCGGTAATAATTTACAGGGTAAAAAAAAAAAAACGATGCATTCATTTTCAGGGTTGCAATGTGGCTACAAGGTGTTGGTGAACGGGAAAATATATATAAAAAAAAATAGAAAAGATTTCTTTACGTATCTTTCATTCCTTTTTACTCCCCCCCCCACCCCAGTGAGGATGAGGATGACGAGCGTCAGTCTAAACGACGCTGACACTGAACCCAAGAACTCGAAAAAGATGCTCAGCAAAGTGAAGTGGTCCAGAGAAGAGGTAACAGTTTTGTTTAAATAATTAGGCTCCCTGAAATTCAAAAGCCAAAGCATGAACAGCAAACATTTACGAATGAAGAGACCATTGATTACTTTTTATACAGGACGAGAGGCTGAAGAAGCTTGTAGAGCAACACGGTACAGAGGCATGGAGACTGATCGCCAATTATTTCCCAGTAAGTAATAATAATAATAATAATCACAGATTAAATGTCTGTAAACATGAATGCAATTTTAAACAGAAAAATCCATTCCACAGTTACATGCAATTTTTCGATTAGTCTTTATGAGTTAATATTTATATACCCATATATAGAGCAGAGATTGGGAAAATGGTGCGCTGTGATTGGTCAGATCTTTGAAACATGAATGAAGACTTGTAGCACTATCCATTCCAATTAGCAAACAATAAGCTCCTATGGAGAGTT
The DNA here is from genome assembly GCA_030449085.1 of Kryptopterus vitreolus. Classification (NCBI taxonomy): domain Eukaryota; kingdom Metazoa; phylum Chordata; class Actinopteri; order Siluriformes; family Siluridae; genus Kryptopterus; species Kryptopterus vitreolus. The sequence continues at coordinate 1,383,937 of JACRUU010000019.1, read as the reverse complement.
ACGTTTAACAGATTAGAAAAAACAAGTCGCGGTGTGCAGGAATTAAAAAAACCTAGTTTTAGCAGCTGTAGGTTTTATTGCAGGTACCTGCAGGTGCTAATCTGGGATTTTGTTGCTTCTTGACAGACGAGGACAGATGGCCAGTGTCAGCACCGCTGGCAGAAAGTTCTCAACCCAGAACTGGTGAAAGGGCCATGGACAAAAGAGGAGGATCAGAGGGTAAGACGAGCTGGGTGTTCACCAGGCGTGATGGGATGATCGCTACGAAATAATGACATTTCAGGGGTTGTAGAAATCCCTTCAGTAAGAAGCATGACGCATATGTTGTGTCATTACCGTCGTTCTAGAAACTACAAACTAAGAAAAGACATCGTTATAAAATGCGCATACTGTTCTATTTAGAGCGTTATGACACACGATCTCTAATAATCAATCTCTGGGAGGAAGTTTCAGAGCCCGGTCTGCACAAAGCCTGATTAGGGACAAATAGCTAAGAGATGGAGTAATACATTCCTTGAATAAGAATAGCTTCGGTGATCTCAGCACGAGAGGAATGCACCGAATGCTGTCTCACCATGCAAATGTGATTCCCGCTCTCCCTGCAAATGGAAAATTTGTGGAAAGCTTGCAGTCCATTTTTGGGTTCAAATTCAAATACTAAGTCAGAGCAACCTACATTACAGTGATGATAATAATAATAATAAACAAAAATCCAGATTTCACCTTTGCTCGGGTTACTTTTCCTCAAACGCATGTATACCGTGTCGTCGCAGGTGATCGAACTGGTGCACAAATACGGCCCGAAGCGCTGGTCCGTCATCGCCAAGCACCTACAGGGCCGTATAGGCAAGCAATGTCGAGAGCGCTGGCACAACCATCTCAACCCCGAGGTGAAGAAGTCCTCTTGGACGCAGGAAGAGGATCGCATTATCTACGAGGCGCACAAACGGCTTGGGAACCGCTGGGCCGAGATCTCAAAGTTACTGCCTGGAAGGTATCGTGTTTTGGATTTGCGTCAGTGGGATGGGATACAAATTCAGACTCGGAGAGAAAAACAAACTTTTTACTGGTTAGCACGTTCTCCTCACTCCGCCACGGTCTGTGTTCGATTCCCGTCTCGGCCATGTGTGTGTGGAGTTTGTCAATGTTCTCCCTGTGTGCCTCTGGGTTTTTTTCTCCGGGTTCTCTGGTTTCCTCCCCCGGTCCAAAAAACATGCACAATAGGTTGATTGGCACCTTGAAAAATTGTCCCTAGTGTATGAATGTGTGTGTGTGTGTGTGTGTGTGTGTCCTGCGATGGGTTGGCATTCCATCTAGGGTGTATCCTGCCTTAATGCCCATAGACACCTGAGATAGGCACAGTGACCACGAGGGAAGATTCGGATATAGTGGTAGAAGATGAATGAATTAATTAATTCACTTGTAGATTTAACCAATGAACCAAAAATGCCCTTGTTCACTTTGTTTTGTCTCCTGCCTGATTTAACTCACTAATTAAGTCCTTCACCCCTGACTGTTGATATTATGAAAGCGTCCATGCAACGGTATTTTATTTTTTCAGGACAGACAATTCTATCAAAAACCACTGGAACTCCACCATGCGTAGGAAGGTGGAGCAGGAAGGTTACCTGCAGGAGAGCAACAGGAGCTTCGCTACTGAAGAGCCGCAGAAGAGACGCCATAAAGGCTGCCAGTCTGCGGAGCCATCGCACAACCATAACCATCTGCTGGTCAACAGTCAGTCGCAGGTGACAACTGGTGCTACCGTTAAACTTTTTATAAATGTTCAACAATAAAAGTGGTATGTAAAAATTTATTTTTTTTTTCCGCAAAAATTCGTTTTTCTTCTTGGCTGTGTAGGTATCAGGATACATGTATGGCTCTGCGAGTGGACAGGATATGGACAGCATGACAGAGGGTTCAACTTTCATGTCGGTAAGTAGCACTGCCATGCTGCTTTTTTCCCTCCTCTTTATGTTTTTTTTCTTCCCTGTTTTTCCTCTTCTTGCAATATTTTTCTCTCAATCAAAAAACCAAAAAATTCAGTGTTGTATGTCTGAACTGCATGCCGGTGTTATAAATCCTGATTCTGAATTTCGACATGACGTCATTCCGTAAACCGTACCTTAAAATTCCGAAACCCTTTATTGGAATTTGGGATCAGAATCTCATTGAAGTCTGATTGTATTTTTGCAAGTAAAACCCGTTGTCTCCGTCTCTCCTTCTGTCTTCTTTCCTTCCTTTCCTCCCGGTCCCTCATCTCACAGCCGTGCCATGACGATCCCGACAAAGAGCAGCGAATTAAGGAGCTAGAGCTGCTCCTAATGTCAGCTGAGAATGAAGTCAGAAGGCAATCCGGTCCTTGTGTAAGAACCAGTGTGTGTGCGCGCGTATAAAGTAGTGCGCTTAGGCTTCCCTACCCCTTCCATTCTTCCTTTACCACCCCTCCACCACCTTTTTTTTTACCCCGACAACATCTGCGCTTTGTGACCCTCGCTTACCCTCATTTGCTGCTCCACCTGATAGTGGCCTGCTGTCAGTAACTAGATCCTTTAGTGCACAGCATGAGAGCGCCTGGCGCAAAAATCCTGCTTGAAAGTCATTAGAGTTTTATTTATTTATTTATTTGTTTGTTTGTTTCCCACAACTTAGCAGCAGTGATTATTTTGTTGTTATTATTCTATACAGACCTTCTTACATATGAGTGTTACTTGTTAGTAACGGTTACATTTAACTCGTTACTCAGGTATAATAACATGATAATGGCCTTATTAATGTTTACCAGTTAAATCAGAGTAATTCATTCCAAGACCAGGAATGGAGTTACTGATCAGCCTGCTGTCTGTGTGTTTTTTATTTATTTATTCTTTTTTTTATTCACCCGTCATGTTATTTTTCACCCTAACTACCATCAATCCTTCATCATCAGTCTCACTCTGCTGGTTGTTCTAATCACCTGTTGATGTTCAGAATCCAGAGAGCTACTCCACCTGGTCAGAGAGTCTGCCGGACGATTCCATGAGCACTACGGGGAATTCCGAAGAGTCGGGTGTTGAGGCGGGTCGAGCAGAGAAGAGCCGCGCTCCTTCCGCCCCGCTGCACGTCTCTCCCAGCAAGTTCTTAGCGGTGGAGGCCAGCGCCGTGCTCTCTAGCCTGCAGACCATTCCCGAGTTTGCAGAAACAATAGACCTGATCGACTCGGTGAGCAGGAGGCAGTCAAAATTATACCAGTTCATTTTTATTTTTATAAATATTATTTCTTTTCTTTTTTTCACACATTTTTCCCATCAAAAATGCCTTTGTAATATAAAAGTCCTTGCTCTGCAGGATCCTATGGCCTGGAGCGAGGTCGGAAGCTTTGACCTGTCCGAGTCTATCAGTCCTCCGAAACCCCCCGGTGCATACTCACCTCAAGATGAGGCCACAGAGGATAATGGGTACCACACTCCTTCCTCCTGCTCTGTGCAGGCCGCGTGGCGGGATGGTCCAGGAGAAGCACATTCCTCAAAGCGCTCGCGCCGCAGGCAAAATCAACTCCCCGCAGTTCGACCTGCAAAGGAAGAAGACGAGGGAGAGAGCGGAGCAGTCGCTCGGTGACGAGGCCAACTGTGGCTCTTTCGCAGACAACAACAGGAGTTCTCTGAAAAGCACACCGGTTAAAGGACTTCCGTTCTCACCCTCTCAGGTATGACGCGTGAACCCCGAATGTAACCACAACAGCGGCGCTGTACGCGTAGAGTTTCTCTGTTTCACCCAGAGTGGTTCTCACTCTTTTTTTTTTTCTCTCTCTCTCTTTTTTTTACAGTTTTTCAACATATCCGGGGCAGAGAATATAAACCTGGACAATCCTGCACTGACTTCCACTCCGGTTTGCACGCAGAAAAACTTCTCCAGCACTCCTCAGCAGAGAGAAACCACACCCAAACATCAGAAAGAGAATGCTGGGTAACTTTAGGCAGCATTACTTTACTCTCACTTAAATAAATAAATAAACAAATAAACAAACAAACAAACAAACACCCCCTCTTGAATAAGACCTGTATTGTCATGTTTACCAAGAAATCACAAGACATAAAAAAAAAAATTGTCCTCCTCGGGCAACAGAGCTCTTGATATAAACACATGTTTATTTGTGCAGTTTCAGGACACCCAAAGTCCGCAAGTCTATAATGGCTCACACCCCAAGGACGCCCACTCCCTTCAAAAATGCCCTGGCCGCCCAGGAAAAGATGCACGGACCCTTAAAAATGGTGGTCGGTATCTTTGGGTTTGATTGAATGCTTTACTGTGTGTGTGTGTGTGTGTTAGAGACAAGTCTACACTGTGTGAATTTTTATTTTCTATAGCCTCAGCCGCTGGCTTTCCTAGAGGAAGATATAAGGGAAGTGTTGAAGGAGGAGACAGGGACGGATATATTTATTCATGGACAGCCTGAACAAAGGGCGTACGAGGTACACATGAGGATTTCTTTCTTCTTTATGAACTGTACACATGTAGTGTTTACCTCAAATACTTTTGGTCTGACGTTGTTTGTCTGATGTGTAGGTGGAGGCTCCGGCCAGGAAGGTGAGGAAGTCTTTGCTGTTGGACAGTTGGGGAAAAGACTGTCTCAGCGTGCAACTGTTTCCTCAGCAGCACATCAGCAATAATGCACAGGTAAAGGACAACAGTGTAACCAGGATCCAAAATAAACACATAACAACCATGAAGATTTGTATTCTTTGAATTTTCAAATCATATTATATATATATATATATATATATATGATATATATATATATGAACATATATATATATATATATATATATATATAACAGACGTGGGACAAAATTGTTGGTACCCTTTGGTCAATGAAAGAAAAAGTCACAATGGTCACAGAAATAACTTTAATCTGACAAAAGTAATAATAAATAAAAATTCTATAAATGTTAACCAATGAAAGTCAGACATTGTTTTTTCAACCATGCTTCAACAGAATTATGTAAAAAAATAAAACTCATGAAACAGGCATGGACAAAAATGATGGTACCCCTAACTTAATATTTTGTTGCGCAACCTTTTGAGGCAATCACTGCAATCAAACGCTTCCTGTAACTGTCAATGAGACATCTGCACCTCTCAGCAGGTATTTTGGCCCACTCCTCATGAGCAAACTGCTCCAGTTGTGTCCGGTTTGAAGGGTGCCTTTTCCAGACTGCATGTTTCAGCTCCTTCCAAAGATGCTCAATAGGATTGAGGTCAGGGCTCATAGACGGCCACTTTAGAATAGTCCAATTTTTTCCTCTTAGCCATTCTTGGGTGTTTTTAGCTGTGTGTTTTGGGTCATTGTCCTGTTGCAAGACCCATGACCTGCGACTGAGACCAAGCTTTCTGACACTGGCTAGTACATTTCTCTCTAGAATTCCTTGATAGTCTTGAGATTTCATTGTACCCTGCACAGATTCAAGACACCCTGTGCCAGACGCAGCAAAGCAGCCCCAGAACATAACAGAGCCTCCTCCATGTTTCACAGTAGGGACAGTGTTCTTTTCTTGATATGCTTCATTTTTTCGTCTGTGAACATACAGCTGATGTGCCTTGGCAAAAACTTCGATTTTTGTCTCATCTGTCCACAGGACATTCTCCCAGAAGCTTTGTGGCTTGTCAACATGTAGTTTGGCATATTCCAGTCTTGCTTTTTTATGATTCGTTTTCAACAATGGTGTCCTCCTTGGTCGTCTCCCATGTAGTCCACTTTGGCTCAAACAACGACGGATGGTGCGATCTGACACTGATGTTCCTTGAGCATGAAGTTCACCTTGAATCTCTTTAGAAGTCTTTCTAGGCTCTTTTGTTACCATTCGGATTATCCGTCTCTTAGATTTGTCATCAATTTTCCTCCTGCGGCCACGTCCAGGGAGGTTGGCTACAGTCCCATGGATCTTAAACTTCTGAATAATATGTGCAACTGTACTCACAGGAACATCTAGTTGCTTGGAGATGGTCTTATAGCCTTTACCTTTAACATGCTTGTCTATAATTTTCTTTCTGATCTCTTGAGACAGCTCTTTCCTTTGCTTCCTCTGGTCCATGTCGAGTGTGGTACACACCATATCACCAAACAACACAGTGATTACCTGGAGCCATATATATAGGCCCAATGGCTGATTACAAGGTTGTAGACACCTGTGATGCTAATTAGTGGACACACCTTCAATTAACATGTCCCTTTGGTCACATTATTTTCTGTGTTTTCTAGGGGTACCATCATTTTTGTCCATGCCTGTTTCATGAGTTTATTTTTTTACATAATTCTGTTGAAGCATGGTTGAAAAACAATGTATGACTTTCATTGGTTAACATTTATAGAATTTTTATTTATTATTACTTTTGTCAGATTAAAGTTATTTCTGTGACCATTGTGACTTTTTCTTTCATTGACCAAAGGGTACCAACAATTTTGTCCACGTCTGTATATATATATGAAAGAATAGATATGCGTATAACAGATATTGACAGAAGTGCAGATTAAAGTGACCCCGTGTGATTGTGTCCATGTGCTGCTATTAAAGTGATCACAATGACTGTACCAGTCCAGTGTTAGTGTCATTGTGCAAGTGTGTAAATAATTGTGCAGCGAAGGAAATAGTCCCTGAAGCGTCTCCTCTCCTTCTCTCTGTGTTTGCCTACAAGCGCTTTCCTGAACGCAACAGAGAAAAGAGTCCGTTGTTGGAATGGTGGAGGTCTATTTTTAGAAATCCATTTATTTATTCTATATCTGTTTATTTAAGAAAACATTGTAATTTTCCATCATCCACTTTTATCGTCAAGGGGATATTAGGAAACAACTATTTCGTTGCACCCCCCCCTTCATTCATTCATTCATCTTCTACTGCTTTATCTGATCTTCCCTCGGGTCACGGGGAGTCCCCCCATCGCAGGACACACACACACACACACACTCATTCACACACTAGGGACAATTTTCCAAGATGCCAATCAACCTACTGTGCATGTTTTTGGACCGGGGGAGGAAACCTGAGAACCCGGAGAAAAACCCCCTGGGGCACAAGGAGAACATGCATAAACTCCACACACAAATGGCAGAGACGGGAATCGAACCTTGACCCTTGAGGTGTGAGGCGAACGTGCTAACCACTAAGCCACCGTGCCCCGACCCCCCCCTTCATTATTTACTTCTAATTTTGCTGTATGAAAGCTGGATTTTTGAACAAAAGTAGAAGCCGTTCATGCTAGAAATGAGAAAATGGCATGTATTTGATCAACAAATATAGTTGGACTATGATTGTAATACATAATGTGTCTTCTACCAACAGTCTCTTAACGATGGGATGTTGAGCAGCACAATTCTGATGACCCCACTGACAGAAGTAGAGGAGGAGCTGGCCTGCTCCCCAGGCTCACTGAAAATGGACTCCCAACTTCCCATCTGCCCTCTCAGCCCTCCGGCCAAAAAGGAGCTCCTTACACACCGGAGCCCCGTCTACCAGGCCTCCACACAGGTATAACACCTTACACGTAACTCATGCTTAATCAGGTAATCTGCATTGTGTACTGAAACCCGATGCTCTTTCTCGTTAGGTGAGCAGCGAGTGGGAGGCGGTAGTATTTGGGAAGACACAGGACCAGCTGATCATGACGGAGCAAGCAAGACACTACCTGAACTCCTCCCAGCTGCCGTCATGCACCTCCAGAGCTCTGGTCCTGTGAGCTCCGGCACTCCGCTCTGCTCCCTCGTTTCTGGCACTTCACTTTTAGACAATCTGGCGTAGGAAACTAAACGTTCACCTTTATTATCATTATTATTATTATTTTTATTATTTTTTACATGTACTTAAGACTTACAGCGCGTTACAAAGTATTTTAACCCACAACAAGGCGCATTAATGACTCGATTCTGTCACTAAAAGAACGCAGCCAGTCTTCGTGTTAAAGTTACACTTTCGTGATGTACATTCTAGATCCGTCGATCTAGCAGAAGGTGATTCGTTGGCCGTCTTGTGCGCAGCAGAGATTCAGGAGAGCAAAAGAAGATCTTTTACTGAAATGTAGAGCGAGGAAGACTTTCACATTAGTGAGGATTTTCACTTTTTTACTCTCTCTCTCTCTCTTGTCAGGTCAGGTCCAGAAAACTTCCAAAGAAAAAAAAAAACAGTGGAAAAAGACATGCGTATACCATTTAGTCCTTTGGAATTTTTAACATTTTGCTTTTTAGTGTATTTATTTTTAATTTAAAAAAAAAAAAGCAAAAATAGTGTCTTAAGGATCGAAGAGCACTAGCAGTGTTGCACTACTGATTGTGGGTAACGGTAAAAAGGGGAGGGGCTTGAAGTGTGTGTGGAGGAGGAACTGGATAGCACTTGCAATGTGACTGTTTCAGCTCGAACCAGAATTAGGGTTCTGCTCCATGTTTTTTGCCGAGTTTGACACTCACTGAATGTATTGTACAGCATTTAACTTCTAAAGTAGCGTCGAAAGGAAGGGTATCTCTTTTTTTGTTTGTTTGTTTGTTTTTTTTTTTTTTTGCTTGATTTTCATTTTCTAATTTATTCGGTTGCTGTAATTCGAGTTGTTGAGATGTTTATTGACTGTCCAGTTTTTTTTTTTTTTTGTTTTTTTTTTAAAAACAGACCTACCTTTCGCTGACAGACACGGAAAAACCAACAACTTGCATCCTAGCTGCTTTAGATTTGATCAAAAGTTGTATTTGGTACTGATTTTTAAAATTGTTTTTTTTAATATGCAGTCTCACAAAAGTAACACGTTCCAAGATGAGATGGATTTGTCCATCATTTAGAGCTGTAGGTATCTATTTATTAAATCTTTACTAATTTATTTATTTCAAAGCTATAAAGAGAATTTTATTTCTGTTATTTACCATATTTGGCTAATACCTTCCGTCAGAAGTTTTAACAACATTCAATGCCAATTATACACCTTTTCTAATTGGTTTCAATCTAGCATCAGTATCGTCATCTCCAAAGTTCCAACAAGTTGAATTATACTACAGGTAGCGACATTCAACTTCCAAACGCTTGTGTAGGCAAATTGCACTTTTTAAATGTTGTCTGTTTTTTTTTTTTTTTTTTTAAATAGTGTCTTTTTTTCCTTCTTTCTTTCTTTTTTTTCAACAAAATTCCCTGAAGTGTTTACATTTTGAGTCTTTCTGTGATGGTGATTTGAAGTGTTTTTTTTTTTTTTTTTTTTTATTCTTATACAAATGAAACACTGATATTTTTAATGGACTAAAAATAAGAGTCATTCTGCGGGTGAAATCGAAGGCTAGCTGCGATTCGGGGAAAGAAGTGAGCGAAACACAAGCACAATCCTTATGGAGATGTTCAAACATTTTGTACTGCTCGAATCGAACTTTGGTGTTGAAGGTACAGTTTTTTTGTTGTTGTTGTTGTTGTTGTGTTTGTCATGTCAGTGTGTTACACCGGACAATGTGAAATGATTTAGTAGGTTTTTTTTTTTTTTTCAAAGGGTCTACATTAAGGCATTATAATTAAAGCAAGCCTCGTGGTGTGCTAGAAAGGTTTTTTTTTTAAAGAAAATCAGTTGGACATTCCAACACTAAGACATCCTGTCATCTGGTAGCATTTTTTCGTCTTTACAATTTGAATTGTACAAAAAAAAATTGTATGCGAGTTCATTCACGACATTTTCTAGCATTTAACATTTAAGGTAACAGTGCAGAGTTGTGAGGCATGTGTGTAAATTTCCGTCTTGTTTTTAATGTAGCTGTAAGTTCATGTGTATAAACTTTTATTTAACACTCGTCCACCTAATCGTAGCCTTCGAAGGAAAGTAGATATATGTTTGCATGACCAAGCGTACATTCAGCTTATCTGACGTATACACATTTTCACAAGCGAGACATTTCTTCCAGCACTATTTTGCTCAGCATATATCGCCTGCCTCTCTGAATCCTGCCAATAAACATTGTGACCCTTGTACTTATTGAGGAGGGGAAAAAATAAAATGCTTTGTTTCAATGTATTATGATCTCAATCATTCATTCATTCATCTTCTACCGCTATATCCGATCTTCCCTCGGGTCACGGGGAGTCTGTGTCTATCTCAGGCGTCTATGGGCATTTAGGCAGGAAACACCCTGGATGGAATGCCAACCCATCACAGGGGACACACACACACTCACATTCACACACACATTCATACACTAGGGACAATTTTTCCAAGGTGCCAATCAACCTACCGTGCATGTTTTTTGGACCGGGAGGAAACCGGAGAACCCGGAGGAAAAACCCCCTGAGGCACGGGGAGAACATGCACAAACTCCACACACACATGGCCGAGATGGGAATCGAACCCGGATCCTGGAGGTGCGAGGCGAACGTTCTAACCACTAAGCCACCGTGCCCCTGTATTATGATCTCGTTTTTTAAATTTATTTTTTATCACCTACCAAACTCATTCGTTTCTTTAATTAAGCAGCAGGTGCAGATTACACCGGAGCTAATTGCAAACCTTAACTTCTGGTAAAAGGTACTGGGGGGGGGGGGGGGGTGGGGGGGGGGGGGGGGATTGCTGACGCTTTTTTTTGCATTTGGGGTCATCATACATACACCCCTCCTGAACAAGAGGCCTCTCTGCAGGTCAGCTGCTCCAGCTAAAGGGGCCCACTCGGCCATGAAATAATGTCTTTTGGCTCCATTGTTCGCCGAGTCTGTTAGTTTTACAGACCCATTCACTCAATTGCCCCCAAATGGAGGCGTGTGTAGGCCCCACTGACATGCCTTCTGCTGCCTAGAGCCATTACAAGCCCATGGCACACGCGCTCTAAATCATTTCTCTTTCTGACTCGTGCTATTGTATCTTTTGGTGGCCAAAACTTTGGCTTGAGAGATGTCAAAGGCTCCATTGACCTCATCCTGGGCTTGGCGCTTTTGTGTGTACAGTATGTGCTCGAATGCAGCTGGAGTCCTGCTGGTCGAACCCAACACAAACACCTGTTGTGGGATCGGACAGCGATGCGCATACTTCAGAGTTTGTTTACTAAGCTGATTGATTAGCACTTGAGAGGGGTATTCAAAATGCGTCCTACACGAGCAGCAACATTTCCAAGATGGGTCCACCAACTGCTTCCTACACAGGCTCCTCAAAAACTACTACACGCCCACCAGACTTCTGCATCAGATTTAAAACACTGATGATGCAAACCTACAAAGCAAAAACTGCATGTAGCATTTATCTCACCTCAAACTGCACCACACTCACTCCAATCTCTAGCACTGCTTGACTGGGTAGAACCATCTCACATGGTATATAAGTAAGACATGCTTCATGACTCTTCTATGGTCTGGCATCCAAGTGGTGCAACAAATTTCAGCCTTCTTCCAGAGGTTCTTAAATGAACACTATTTAAAATATGTTCAATTCTATATGTGTGCATCCAGTATATTCTGTAAAAAAATTATTTATCAGTCAGCTTCACCGTTCACGGTGCGTTCACCTCGCACCGCCAGGGTCCGGGTTTGATTCCCGTCTCGGCCATGTGTTTGTGGAGTTTCCATGTTCTCCCCGTGCCTCAAGGGTTTTTTCTCCAGGTTCTCCGGTTCCCCCCCCCCCCCCCCGGTCCAAAAACATGTACAGTAGGATGATTGGCACCTTGGAAAATTATCCCTAGTGTATGAATGTGAGTGTGTGTGTGTGTGTGTGTGTGTGTGTGTGTGTGTGTGTGTGCCCTGAGATGGGTTGGCATTCCATCCATGGTGTATCCTACCTCACTGTCCATAGACGCGTGACATAGGCACAGACTCCCCGTGACCCGAGGGAAGATCGGATATAGCGGTAGAAGATGAATGAATGACATTATGGACACCAAGTAGGTTTTTTTATGTAGCACCTTTAAACTTTCGTCGGTTTGTCCGACTTATGAATTCTATGCTATGTAAATAATATTATTACAGATTCTGAGGCAAACAAAAACAAATAAAGAAACCATTTTGTATTTAATATTATATTTATTCTAGTGACAGGATCGGTGATTTCAGGAGCGATTGCCCGATTTGGGTCCATTTTCTTTTCCCCGAAATGAATAAATCATTTTGAGGAAGTCGTCAATGATTTATACATAATAACAAGTGCATAAACAGCCAAGCAGCACCCCTTGCTCAATAATATATGGGTGTTTAGAGGTGTCTCTGCACGGCATGTGGCAGGGTGCAAACTCATCGGCGCGAAGCCCCTCCCCCTCGCCTGTGCGCGTACTGCCAGCTTTTGTGCGTGCCAGACAGCAGATGGTCGGCCATTATAGCAGTGACAGCCCCAGTCATCTGGCAGGCACCCTCGAATCGGGCGGGAAATCCACACGAGGTGCTGGAGCTTCAGCCAGGCCTGCGTGTGCGTTTATTTAGGTCAGAATTTCCACTGGCCTGCACACGGCTCCTGCCGAGAGCTTGGACACTCGACAGATCACGCGCATAACTATAGTGTTTAAACTCGGAGGAGGAAGCTATGAATAAACAGCCAGCCAAGAAGTCGTGTTGTAGCATGACAGGCTTTGTGTAGAAATATAGCGCCGTCCGTGGCGTAGACTAAGGAGCAGATTGTTGTGATTTTCCTGCATCTGGATTTTGATTGACGGGTGTAACCAGAGATGGACCCGGCCCCTTGGTGCAGCACGGGCCCGATTCTGCCTGGAGAAGCACCTGGTGAATGAGTGGGACTCCGCGGGTGCCCATGGTGTTCTCTGGGTGTGGCGTGAGTGAACGCTCACACTGTCCAGCTTAACAGCTGCTCTGCAGGTTATCTCCAGGTACCAGCTGCCATAGATGTAGAAAAAAAAAGCCTCGCAGTACATGGGTTGCCCTACTCTGGCCCCCAAAACCAGGACATCAATGTGACATCAGCAGTTGCTGAGTTTGGTCTAGGATTAAGACTAATTAAAGCATTCAGAGAGCCCTCCATCAGAAGCCAAGAGAAAACGCTCCCAGCTTTTAGGCTAGTTAATCTCTGTCGAGCAGATGGCCGAGGCACCTTAGTCGACTAAAGACCTCTAGAAAAATAAGTTACTTGAAAATAGAGATGAGCGATTTAGAAATAGTAGACATATAAACTTATGGCGCGAGATGCTGTGTAGTCTTATGCTCTCTCTCTCTCTCTCTCTCTCTATATATATATATATAGAGAGAGAGAGAGAGAGAGAGAGAGAGAGAGCAAGTTACAGATGGTGTGTAAAGAGATACCCCAGAGGTAACAGTGTGCCTGCATGTAAGAGCGTGTCAGCCGAAAAACAAGTTATAGGTAATTGTTAGGCCTGCCCGAGGGCTCGGCTTCATAGAAACAAAAGCAAAGTGTAGAATGCAAAGGCAGCTTTAATGTATGGTGTCTCCATTAAAGTGATCTTAAACGCTTGCGACCATTAACGAGGCCCCTCATTAGTGATTTGATATGTGTCAGGAGCTGAATCTAATTATATTGTGAGGTGACCGGCTCAAAGCTGTTCATTTGACAGTTTTTCCGAGCATGATTAATATGCATACATGCAGTATTACATCATCTCGAAGGTTACAGTAAATACATGGAAGCATCTTTACTGGAACTAATTTAACAAGTAAAAAGATCAAATGCTTCCAGATATTTTATTAAATTCAAGTTTGAAATTTTAAAGTAGATATAAAATATAAATAATAATAATAATAAAACACACATGTATAAGGTCGATATGAATAATAGTCTAGATTACAGTTATAACAAAAAACATTTTAACAAACGTGTGGATTAAAGTGATACATTTATGTACAAAATACAGCAGGCCTATACAGTTAGCCTAATAAAGCTTTTTTTGCAGAATTACCTCCATCTGGTATATAAAACTGCACTTTTATAGTTTATTTCAAAGTGTCCAAAATTGCCCTGAAAATACACTGATATTCCATTTGCTCATATTAGCCTTGTTGCCAGTGGACTGGAGTGATTTTCTTTCTAACATACATTTATTGAGTTTTTCCACTTGGCAGTGAGATGGAAATAAATCAACACTCCCATATTTTGTAGGGATTTCATTTGTCATTGCATACATTCTTATATTTGTAGCATCTTAAGATATTGAACGGCATGATTTTGTGTATCATTCATTCATCTTCTAGCGCTTTATCCGATCTTCCCTCGGGTCACGGGGAGTCTGTGCCTATCTTAGGCGTCTATGGGCATTAAGGCAGGATACACCCTGGATGGAATGCCAATCCATCACAGGACACACACACACACACACACACACATAGGGAAAATTTTCCAAGGTGCCAATCAACCTACCGTGCATGTTTTTGGACCGGGAGGAAACCGGAGAACCCGGAGAAAAACCCCCTGAGGCACGGGGAGAACATGTACAAACTCCACACACACATGGCCGAAACAGGAAGCACACATGCTTACCATTTTGTGTATCATCCCAATGCCTAATAATAATTATGTCTAATTGTTTTACAGCTAATCTCTAGAAAAAAAAAAAATATATATATATATATATATATAAATATATATGAATATATTTATGCAATTATTATAATTCATGTTGGCTGATAGTGTCTTTGTAAAGCACTAACGTTGGCCTTTGACATGACTATTTTTGGTATGATTTATGTATTGGCACGCTTGGGTGCAATTCCCACCATTATTGTAGCCCAGCAATGCCTCATGCTCATTAATTCACCCTGTGAAGCAAAAAAGGAACACGTGTAATTTAATGTAATAAAAGCTGTGTATTTTTTTTTTTCATTTTATGTCAAAGAAAATAACAGCTTTGAATGACTAATTGTGCATATTATTAATTTTCCAGACACAACCTGAATGCAAACAGCTCTGGTATATTGTACCACACTGCTTAGAGGAAGAAAAAAAAAAAAACACTTAACAGACGCAGCGGTCCTCCCGCAACAGCAGTGCTTGTTCACTGTATCTATGTAACAATCAGGACATTGTGATGGGTTAGGCATCCCAAAACATCTACAGCTCGTACTTTGTGGCTTGCAGGTCGGTGCCATTCACTCATGTTGGGTTGCCCTGTTCCTGGGCCCCCTGGCACTGGCTCTTTCGCCGATGTTTGGACAGGATCCTGCAGGCAGGGCGAGTTGTGAGCCGATGACGGGGCCCGGGTGCCGCGCTTCAAAGTCAGGAAAGGTCCCTCCTCCCTTCCTCCGCCCCTAGAGGCCTGCTGCCTGCCTCCTCTGGGCCACACAAAGAGGAAACAACAAGCACAAAGGCGCTGTTTATTCTCGCTGACCCAGATTCCAGTACTTTGTGAGGGAAGGAGGGGAGAGCGCTGCCCCTGCATCGGTGGCTGCCACCACTTTGGGTTATAAGGGACACTTCCCAAATCGCATCGGGCCTAAGACACCTCACTGTGCTCTCATAACAGCTGGACAGAGTTGGTTTATAAGTACTGCAGATATTAACCGTCAATGAAGAGCTTTTTCATTTTTACACCTTTCACACACATTTTGTTACTTTTTAACTTTGGCATGGACTAAGCGTCATATCGGAAAATCCAAATCTCAAACGTGTACTTCCTCCCCTTTCATGGATGCAGAGGGACACCACTTATGAAGCCAAGTGCCAATTGATCAGATCTGGCATGCTGTTTGTGTGCATTGTTAACTAATGAGCTATGGGATGAGCCACCTGTTTGGGGTGTGCTGGCTTGGGAGGGGGAGCAGCTGCTTTGGAGTGGGTGGATGGGTGGATTTGGCAGGATGGGCGGTGAAGACAAGAGCAGTGACGCTGGGGGAGGCAACAGGGCGGAAAGACACACTCGCCCAGCACGTTCCCCGAGGAACACCACAGATTCAACCTGAACTGATCTTGTGTCTCCGTAAAAACACTTGACCATTATAGCTGCTCTGTCGCCGCAAACAAAACTGCACCGTTCGTATTCCATCATTCTCAAAATAACTACAGTGTGTTGAATCCTAAATATAAGATATTGGGATCTGGAGAACTTCTCTGTCCTTTAGATTCGATGGACATGAAAAAAATGTTATGTGGGTTTTATGTCAACTGAAAGGTTTTAACAGGACACTATATTTGTTTAAACTGTTATTAAAACAAATGTGTAATCCAATAACAGTCCAAACCAATAATACAATCATCCTAAATTGTCTTCACATACATGATGCGTGTTTTGACGCTGATCGATGACACACGAGGTCGGAAAAGTAGCCCTGCTGTCCGACCTGTTTGGAAAGGACTTGGACGATATCCCCGTAACTGTGTGCTACCGCCCCCTAGTGGATACATAGCATAATATATGTAGATTATAAATCGGCAATAACACAATATCTGCTCCTTTTTTTCTTATAAAACATGGCAGTGTTGACGCATATAGTACACAATGTATATTATAAAGCACCTATTGCAACACACTGGCTTTCTGTGAGATGTTTAGCATGCAGTAACCACAATCAACAAGTTGCTTTAGATATTGCATAATCACTTTATAAATGTATATTATAATCACCTTGTTGTTACTAACCCTGAGGCATGACGACTTGGATGTGTTCATCAGTAAGCAAGTAAATGTTCTGCATTCTGTTTAAAAAATATATGCATATTATAGATATAAATATGTATATTATAATAATCAGCTTTTTGTTTTAGTTCATTTCATCATTGGATAATATGCACTATAAATCTTTGGACAAAATGCAATATAGAAACCCCAAGCTGTGATATCTCTTTGACCTTTGCCCTTTCTCTGTCTGGCTCGGTGCACATATGAGATGCTCAGAGGCCGCTGTCAACCCAGCGAATTTAATTGTGAGTATTCCTGAATATTCCTGTCCTTCAATGTGGGACGGTGATGTTTCGATTGTTTTTACAGCAGTCAACAGATGGTTGGGCCGACTCCAAATCCCCCCCACCAGCCTCGACCCCCCCAGGCCTCCTCCAAGCACTCGTGTGAGCGGTCAAACAACATCCATCAACTAAATGAAGAATGGATTTATGCTGTCATTAAGGGGGGAAAAAGCAGCTCTACATGTCTTAAAAACAAAGATTGCACACCCAGTAAAGGTTTATTATCTCCTATTATATATATATATATATATATATATATATATATATATATATATATATATATATATATATATAGATACCTATATATATATCACCTATTCATCAACCTATTAAAATAAAAAAAAAATTAAATACTATTACTTAAATATATTATATTATTAAAAAATAACTACTGTTAAAACAAAAGTTCAATTATCATACTTACATTTCATTTACATTATAACATTTTTCTATTTTTAATTTTGCTTCAACATACACCGAAGCACCGACCTGTTGGTAATATAAGATATAATATAATATAATATATTATATACGATAAGATAAAAAGTGGTTTAAAAACTGAATAGTTTTAAATAACCTTTTATTTTTATGAAATATGGTATCTATATAAAATGTTTCACAAATATAACTAATCAATAAATTATTTAATAAATAATATTTAATATGTAACGTAAAAAAAACTAAACAGCCCAACTGTATTACAGAATCAGGAGTGCACTATGACAAAATGACCACTAGAGGGCACCAGAGCCTTTATTTTTTTAAAGCTAAACTTTTCCCTTCTTATGTTAAAAATTATATTATGGAATTAGATGGAGGCGATTACATTACAAAATATAAACGTGAAAGATTCACGAATGATTAACATTTGCGGTGCAGATGGAAGCATGTGGCTGGTAGAAAGTAGATCTATTAACTCAATATTTACATATTTTTTATTTAAACAGCTTTGTGAAATTCAAAATCATCGTCCACGAAGCTAACACAAGCAGATAAGAGTGCAGTACTGACAAAGAACATGTTCATATATACACATCTAAATATTGTAATACATACCAAGTATTCTGATGGCACTTTCAAATAACTATTTGTGCTATAATAGCAAATTTGTGCTATATGAACAAATATAATAGCAAATTGTGCTATAATAGCAAATGAGAAAGAAAAAAAGGACAAGGCACTTCCTGGTAAGTATGTAGATCCAATATATCCAAGTACTGAAACCAATACACTTAATATCCAGATGTTACTAACAGTGATAAATAACAATAAAACCCTGGGCTTCCATATGCAGAATGCTACAGGTGTTTATTCCATGTGAGTGTAGACCAGAGACAATATATTTACATCATAGTCTTAATATAAATGACAATATTTCACTTCAGAATAAAATATTTTATTCACAAAACATGAAAAGTGTACAAAATTCCCAGAAAAGTTTTTTTTGTAACATTTTCATTATATAGTTGTGTAAAGAAACAAAAGGCATCAAAGGTACACTTTCATTTCAACTTTGGACTAATTGCATTTATTCTGCATGCTTCATCAAAAAAAAAAAAAAAGAAAAACAACAATTACCAAAGTTTCCCCAAGATGAATGTTTTATAACATTAATAACATAATGAAGTATTATGGGTGCAAAGTCACAGATTTTCACTAAAGCTTTTAAAAGTCCATTTTCATCGCTTTCCTTGCTTCATTGCGGGTTTTCGTCCTTTGCCTTTGGAAGCTCCACCTTTCCCTTTCCCTTTCCCACCTGGAGGATTCCTTCTCCCTTTTCCATGCGCGTTCCCTCTCCGTCCTTTCTTTCCTCTCCTCCTTTCCGATGCTTCCCCGTCCTCCTCTCTCATCTGCTTATTCACCGCTTTGGTGATGTCCAGCCGAGGCCTCTTGCTCTCCATCGCTTTCAGCATCTCCAAGTGCCTCTGCTTCTCTCCAGCGAAGTCGCCGATCAGAGGCTGGAAGTGTCGCTTCTTCCCCGCGTTTCTCTGCGCTTTCTCTTTAGGAAGTCGCTCCTGGAATTTCCCCACGGACGCCGTGGAGCTCTTGGCCACACTCACCGCTTTAGCCAGCTCTGCTTTGGACTGCTGTGCGCTCGGAGCGAGCCCCACCCCCGGCACTTTCAGCTTCTGCGCCCTGGCGATGTTCCTCAGGCGGTTGAACTCGTTCTTGGCCACTCGCTCTTTCTTGGCCTGGTTCTTCTTGGCGAACTGGTCCTGGTTCGGATCCGCGTTTTCAGGCACCTCGATCAGCCACTCCTTCGTGTCGTCTTTGGCACGTTTGTAGCCCCAGCGCCGTTTCCATTCCTTGTGCACTTCGTCCCACACCAGGTTGGTCTTCTTCTTCTTCTGGATGCCCTTGAGTTTGGCGAACTGCTCCCACTTGGTCGGTGGTCTCGGCTTAGGAGCGGGTTTCTCCCGGGGTAAGTGCGTGCTGGGATCCGGAAGCTTGACCACGATCACCTCCTCCACCTTCTCGCTTGGATGTTTCCAGATCTCGTTGACCAGCAGCTGCGTGTTGTCCCGGGCGAGTGCGCGCAGAAACGCGTCCTTATCCTGCTGTTTCAACTCGCGAGTGTTTATCGAGTTCTTATCGAACGCCAGCAAGTTTCCAACATCAAATTCCAGCTCTAATTCTTTATGCACTGCGATACTTTTCAGCTTTTCCGCTTCGTCTTTTTCGGCTTTAGCGAGCACGTCTTCAATGCTGCACGCCGCCATCTTGGATAACAAAGTTCCCCCACGTGTTTCCTCTTCTTCTGTCAGACTCGAGGCTCACTGTTGCCCCTACTGGACAACAATCAGGGCTTTCTTTTCTTTTCTTTTTACATTTTAAATTGTTTATATTTATTTTATTTTATTCCCCAAATCCCTAATATTATCTCAAGAATAAATACTCCGCAACATAATAAAACGTTTCAACTAGTCTAAGATTGCATTGTGATTCGTATTGATAAAATAGATTTTTTAAATTTTAATTTAGCTGTATTATCTTTCCTTATTACTATTTGCCGCGTTCAATTCGATCCACATGTATAATCTGTAACCGGATTCTCTCATCTAAAGGTCAGCTATGCACATACTTTTTAATTGAAAGTGTTAGTGTATCGACTGCGATTCTAAATTGAACCGCTAGGTGGTGGTGTTTGGTAGATTTTTACATTTTATTCTAGGGGGAGCCTGAGATGGAGATCGGAATGATAGATTCTAATACTTAAAGGTGAATTAAATAGAGTTTCTACGTCTAACCAGAGCAACAAATCCGATCTGAGCAATAGGTTTACATATTTATTTCTTATAAAATGTTGTAATTAAGGGTAATCCACATTGAGTAAAATGATTATCCTATTGCATAAATGGG
This sequence comes from Kryptopterus vitreolus, assembly GCA_030449085.1. Taxonomy (NCBI): domain Eukaryota; kingdom Metazoa; phylum Chordata; class Actinopteri; order Siluriformes; family Siluridae; genus Kryptopterus; species Kryptopterus vitreolus. The sequence goes on along the minus strand of JACRUU010000019.1, from coordinate 1,363,759 downwards.
AAAGTTAGTTAAAGAACAAATAAGCATATTTTAAACAACTGTTAGCCCTATCTCTGGACTCATTGCTTGCATTTCGGTCCTAAACCCATCCACTGAAATGTTGACTGCGTTCTTTGTGTAAAAAAAAAGGGCTACTCCTACATTTCAAGTCTATGCCTAATTATTTCAGTCCCAGGCAAGGCACAGAGACACTTTGAAGCTTCGCCCCCGTCCCCCGGGGGAGCACACACAGAGGCAGAGGGACGTTTTGTGAACTTAGTGGTAGAAGGTAGCAGATCCTCCTTTATTTCTCTGCAAGCTCCCTTTCTCCCTCATCAGTATGGGATCCATTTCCTCCCACTAATCAGAATAGTAAACCTTTTTGGCTGGTTTCTTTCCACTGATTTGTTGGGACAAAGTAGGATCTCCTGAATACAAATTCCTACAGTTTTTAAAACATTCAGAGCTGAAACGTTTGTAATTGTTCATGAGCAAATGTTGCACCTCTATCTGATCAATTCTTCCGTGCAATAATAGACTTTATAGAGATCCAAGTGACCTGTTTACATTAGAGATTCGGGGTTACACCTGCACCTTGGAGGGAGTTGTAATGGCTTCGAATGGTTCCGAAAACGTGAAGAGCTTTGTGTATGCTTAGAAATTATTTCCATCTGTATGTGTGTGCAGCTTCAGTATGTCTGAGCTGCAAACACGTGCTGGTATTTGTTGTATAGACATATTTACAGCACGTCTGCATTTTAGCTCCATTTCAGCAGATTTAAAGAGATCTTGTATGACCTTTCAGAACACTTAACACCAGAAAGTGATTATTCACGTTGATGTCTTTGGAACGTTTCAGATCATCTCAACGCAAAATGTTCACCCGCTGGTCTACTCTGTATAGCGCAGAAGGTAAATAAGACCTTGAATATCTCGTGCTTTCTTATGCGAGTCCACTCGAGGGTTGGTGGGGGATTCATTTGCAATGCGGAAAAGGAAAGAAAAAATCAGAAAAGTACAGCAAACATTCACTGACTCACAGCGAGGCCTAGAGGATAAGCCAAGCTGCGATTTTTGCATTTAGGGAATGCCTACGTATTTGTGAATGACATTGTTTTATTTCGAGCCCTGCTAATTAAAGGCAATGTTAAGTCTTCCCGCCAAAGCGAGGCTGCTGATGGCGATGGCGACGAGAGCGGGAACGACGCTGTGCCACATGCCTGCAGGTACGGCGATGGTGAGAATCTTAATAAGAACCGAACGAGCGCGTTTGCACCAACAAAAAGCTCCTCTGCTTCCGTTTTTTTTAACGATTGCTTTGCGCGTTCTCTGACACATTTTTGCACGGCAGGAGGGAACGTACCTGCAGAAAAAAAAAGACTAATCATGCCCTAAAGATGACAACGCCAAGCTCTAATGGTACAATGACTTCTCACCTCTGATTTGCACACGTCCTTTCTCCCTGACATTGCATAATTGTCACCCCAGGCATGATATCAACCATGCACGATTGTTATCTAACATCTCACCTGCATGCAGACTCCTTACAGATAGTGAATCATGACATCACGTGTCGCACGTCGGCCTAGGCGATCCCCGCAAAGGTCACGCTGTCGGAGTGCGGATTATGGGATCATCAGTCTTCCGCACCGTCTTTGTGTAACATCTTCGATTGAGCATAGATTACCAATTGTAGATTCAATAACTAGTAAAATCAGTGACGTCACATCTGAAGGACAGCCACCCCCCACCCCAGTCCCCCTGGAAAAATTTGCATGCAATTATTTTGAAATATTCATGATATTAATGCATTTGTTTGGTGGTTCTGAATTTACATAATTGCTGTGAGATGTTGGAAGTTCTGTCATGCTGTCTTCCAGTGCTAACACGATACGATTACATTTAATAGGAGGGAAAACAAAAGCATCAAACCATAATAAATTAGCTCCCATAAACAAAACTTCTTTTCTCGCTCTCCTTTTATTACCATTAAATAAAATTGTAGAAGTAACAGCGTTTTAGTGCAAACAGGAAGATTTCCTGGCCATTTGAACATGAGTTCAATGCAACATGTGCTGAAACACAAAGTGATAAAAAACTATATAATTATTCATTCATCTTTTACCGCTTTATCCGATCTTCCCTCGGGTTACGGGGAGCCTGTGCCTCTATGGGCATTAAGGTAGGACACACCCTAGGTGGAATGCCAACCCATCACAGGGCACACACACATTCACACACTCACACATTCGTACACTAAGGACAATTTTTCCAAGGTGCCAATCAACCTACCGTGCATGTTTTTGGACCGGGGGAAACCGGAGAACCTGGAGAAAAACCCCCTGAGACACGGGGAGAACATGCAAACTCCACACACATGGCTGAGATGGGAATCGAACTCCGACCCTGGAGGTGTGAGGCGAACGTCCTAACGTGCTTATTATTATTATTATTTATTTATTTATTTATTTTTTAAATACATTGACACTAAAGTACCTTAATCTATATTTTAAACTTGTGAACGCCTCTCCCCGATCCTTCACCCCAACCCATTTTTTCCCATTTTATTAAGTTGAGAGCGAATCAAGGAAAAAACGGATTTTAACACGGATATCAAAAGCGACGTATCGGACAACGGATAAATTGCCTAGGAATATTTATAGTGATGTGTTGTGTGAATGTGACAACCTCTTCCCAAATAAGGAAAACCTCCAGGCAGCAAGAGTTAACATGTCCAAAGAAATGATGAGATAATGTTGACTCCCCCCATAAGAGCATTTAAGCATGAGAAATATTGTAATTATACAAATATTTCAAGACAACAGGAGTGAAAGTGAGCTGAAGAAATGTATGCCCATACCTTAAAAAGGGTTTACATAAAAAAAAAAATAAAAAATTAAAAATGAGCACACGCCTTTCAGGACAAATGCGGCTCCCATTTCCATATGTTTTAAATGAATAATGTGAATTCACACGGAAATTCCGTTTCCACAACTTGTGCATTAGATGCTGGAGCGTTTGTTTATACGACAAGTTATAGGTTTAAATTCACTTTATATTGTCAAGTGCTTTGAAAGCTTTTCACTGCCATTCAAAAAAAAAAAAAGCCGTCCAGAGACTTCTGTTAGAAGGGAATTTGTAGGTAAACAGGATTTCTGTTCTTTTTTCATTACAAGGAATATAGTTGGCTCGACGAATCCCACACATGCTACAGATGCTGCGGTTAGAGATTAGGTCGGAAAATGCTGGAGTTTTCCTTTAAGTTCTTCCCGTGGAGGAACGCGGAGTTGAACCTGGCTGGTGCCAATCAGCACAGTCATGCAATAATACCAAAAAACACCTGAACACATCCCACCGTTAAATCTCATTTTCTCTGATGTTCCTTTCATCCTGGAAGAAATTCTGATGTAGTCAGACAAAGGTGGCTATATTTGGACAAAACCACAGCGGGATGAGGTGTGTTTAGACTTTTCTCAGGAATGTCATTTGTACACACCCTATACAAGCACTTCTGACCTGAATTTGAACTGTGATTTTCTCCCTGCAAAAAACAAAACAACAACAACAAAAAAAAACAAAAGTGCTGGGCTGATGGTAGTGGAGATGGTTTATAAACCATCGAAACCAGTGTGTTTGAGTGAAGGGTTGCACAATACATCTAAAGTGTGCTGGATGTTCTGGGAGATGTGGCAGACACCGAGGAGAGGACGTCTAGGCAGAGAGTGGGAGGAGAGCCTGGACACGTTCCTAGAAAAGGCCCAGCATGTGAGCCAGAGTCCTTGAAGTGATATTCCAAAGTAGGGCTTTTTTTACCACCTTTTTTCCTTTCATGCTTCAGCAGCAGCCGCACGGTTCACGCTGCGGTCTGGAATGAATATAACAGAAGTGGCAGTAAGCCCTAACGGAGGTCATCCCTCACCCGGGTAGCGTGCAGGGCGTTGCACCAAATCCAGTGGCACTACTCGCAAAGGGAAGCCCTCAGCCACGTTTTTCACCCGCCGCTCACGAAGAACGACAATCCACAGAGTCGCTGACGGTAACAAAACAACCTCCTGTAATTATCATTACCCGAGCAACTGGACTACGTGCTTCTTACACCGCATAAACCAAAATCTGGAGCAAAACAGGAAAACAACACGTAGGTTAAATATGCCGTGTTTGTGTCTACGAGCAAATCCCAGGTATTGCTCACTTGTAAAGCATCTCCCAAGTCGAAACAAATCTCTACCAACCGTAGAAATCTCTATTCAGGCCGTATTCAGACCTTTTAGAAACGACGGAAATTTATACAGTAAGAACAAGTATGCTAAACCCGCCTGATCCTCCTTAGTTGCTTTATTTAGCCTGTGGATACTGTTTGCAATTTGAAAAAATGTCTTTCTGCCAAGTTTCAGCAAATCATTCTGCTGTGCTTTCTTTTTTTTCTGTCTTGGGGAAGATTTGTGCATACAATATTTCAAATAAATAAATAAAGCAACCACACACAAACACATACAAAAATTGAGTGCATTGTTTCATTCAGCCTGTAATACAGAGATGTGCGAGTTAATAATTTTCCCATTCTTTTGGTGAATTTTCTATAAAGTATATCCTGACTTTTTTTTTTTTTTTCCTTCTTCCACAAGGTTGATATTTTATTCGTTAATAAACAAGTCATCAATTATTATGATTCAGTCTGTATATATTATGTATCCTTTTACAACGTCAAAAATAATCTATTTTCTGTTATCACATAGCAGCTATAATACAAACCATACAGTAGCCATACATTTCTACTGACCACTAGCTAATAACATGAATAACGCAACTATTGTACACATTTAGGACGTGGGCTAAACTTGTAGAATTCAAAAATCAATGGTACGGATTTCCCATCAACCAGACATCATGCCAATAAAAGAAAGAAGGCGTGCATAACGAAGCTGTCAATCTTTCAAATGTTATCTAAGGCGACTGAATACTGATTTTCCAACAGATATCATTGAAGTCGTTCACGTATGTATGCGAACAGGCTGTAATTGTAAGTTTCTCGCTGACAGCATTGTCCCATTAATGGGTGTTTATTGCGGCTGAGTGACAACCTCTTCAAGGTGACAGATTGAGAAGATGGGAGCTTTTAACATCAACTCAAACGCTCATCCGGTGCAGTCAGTAGTGACAGGGGCGGACCGCAGGGAATCAGCCCAATTCAAACAAGTTGCTTTTCACCAAATCTGCATTTGACAAGTGACAAACTGGGCCCCCTTAGGGAAATATGCTGGGGCTATTATGAAAATTTCAACATCTCCAAGGGCCAGTCCATTGCCGATGCTTAAAATCCCCTTTACTCCGCATGCAGACGTTTAAACAGGGGACATAGCTGAATGAAACACTGTTTTTTTTTTTGCTTGATTAAGTCATTACTGCTTTGTTACAGGCTCTCATCAGCTGTAGTTTATTTATGAAGCGCCAAGACAAGTCTGATATCTTTCTATCTTACTAATGAGAAGTAAGTCAGACGAATACGCCGGTCACTCCATCAGCTGCAGAGATAGAAATTCATTCATTCATTCATCTTCTACCACATTATCCGATCTTACCTCGGGTCACGGGGAGTCTGTGTCTATCTCAGGCGTCTATGAGCATTAAGGCAGGATACACCCCGGATGGAATGCCAACCCATCGCAGGGCACACACACACTCTCACACACACACACACACACACATTCATACACTAGGGACAATTTTCCAATGTGCCAATCAACCTACCGTGCATGTTTTTGGACCGGGGGGAAACCGGAGAACCGGGAGAAAAACCCCCTGAGGTACTGGGAGAACATGCAAACTACACACACATGCCCGAGACGGGAATCGACCCCGTACCCAGGCGAATGTGCTAACCACTAAACCACCGTGCCCCCTAGAAAGAAATTCAAAACCATTTAATATGGAGGTTTCAGCCTGGAGATCCCCAAATGAATTTCATTAAACATGGGGCATCATATGGAAGCATTTTCGCAGACAGAGTTACCGTCTTTGTGGAGTTTCGCACCCCGTGTACGTCTTGGTTCCTTAAGCTTTCTCCCACCTTTGAGAAACATGCTGATAGTGAACTGCCACTTGTAAATTTCCTCGGATTGATTAAGTGTGCTCCACGATGGATTGGCATCCACTGCGCATTCTTGGGATACAGACCCTGAGCAGAATCAAGCACTTACTGAAGATGAAGGAATCATAAAACATTTTAATGGGTCACGTCTTCCTACTGAAGTTCGCTCTGAGATCAGGGTCTGAAAGGGGCAGTCGCTCAGGGTCCAGGCCCTTCAGTGTAGCCACATGCGGTTTAAGCCCCGGATATCAGCAGACAGAGAGAGAGAGAGAGAGAGGGAGTCCTTATTAAATGAATTCTCAGAGGCAATTCAAAGATTAAAGTGAGATATACCATGACTAATATATACGGTCCGTCCCTCGAAAGAAAATCCAGACAAGTGTGCTTGTCTGTGGTCCATGATATTTGTGTTTCTACTATTTTATAAATACCAGGAAAAAGGGTTCTGATGCACAAATCTCTAACACAACGGGTTTTTACAGGCATTTAGTGTGTCCTTCGTATGACTTGTATATGTATGCTGCTTCTGATCTGTGTCTCAGTCGACTGTAGACTCAGGACAAACTCTCAGAGTATTTAAACTCTCCAATGCGCCCATGCACACCGAGACGGACATCAATTAGTACGAATTGAAGCACAATCCAGAAGTAAGAGCGATCACGGAACAGGGCAATTATCTCCCCTGTGGATGCAGACAGGCTAGCATTGAATGAAAGTTCAGTTTATAGACCTACGTCACCTGGCCTTTGAATCTGGCACCCTGAGAATCGCTGATCAATGCCTGGCTATGATGGATGTGAGGCACGTTGGCCTCGGCTCTGACAGCTGCCACATTTGCTAATTGCGCGCCCGGCTCGCTAAACTATCACTTGGTCGGGCATGACAGAGGCGCAACTGCGTAAAATCCAGTGGCGCTCTGGGTGGCTATAAATAATTCAAATTTACATGTATGCGCAAAATAAGTATTCTTGCTCCACAAAGCATGTGTGTCAGAGGAATGCCATCATTTCTGAGAGTACACGCATGATTAAAATTCCTTGGCTCGCACCCAGAGGCCACTGTGGACTCTAAATACGATGCAAAATTTTTCGATGGCCTTTATTGGTATATTGCTCTTTGTTTATTTTATGGAATTATGAAATAGTTATTTTCTTTTATTTTAATGCATTCCAGTTGTTTTTCCTATCGCTCGCATTCTCTCTCGCAAAACAAATGTGATGCTCCGGTGGTTCAAGCGCCATGCTGTCTGCCTCAAAAGGTAGCTAACACCCCCACAATTACTGCAGGGGAAATTCCCTGCTTTCATAACCTTCCCTCTAAAAAATAAAAGGGGAGATGGACGAGTTATTTAACCATAAGGGAGCTGTTGCAGAAACGCGTAGGGTTTTCTTATGGTTATTTATTTTTTTCAGGTTAAAGGAAGCTGAAATGGACAAAACGAACACAAAAGCCATCAGATTTGCTTCGTCCTGAAATCTTTATGTGCTTAATTCTACTTTTTTCCATTTCACAAATAAAACAAGGTGGTTTCTACAGACACCTTTAAACGCCACAAAAGTGAAAAAGATTGTGCAATTTTATTTTACGTCCAAAAACTACCTGAAAACATTTTGGGACCATAGCATTTAGCTTAGCTAATGTTACGCTTGATTTTTGTAGCTGCATATGTACGCTAGTGACTCCTTCATAATAGCTGAATATGTATATATGCAGCTATGTGTATATGTATGAATATGCTAGCACTCCTCCAGCATAATATCAATAACAGTGCACTGAAACATTGCATTATTGTCAATATAATTAGCAAACATTTATGCTAGGTATTTTATTGTGCTAGCCAGGAGGAGGTTTGCTAGCAACTAAAATATCACTAAGCTAGTGAGCGTTAGCGTACTGGGATTTATTCACACAGCTAGCATAAATTAAATACTGCCAGTGTTTTCACACAGCTGCCACTGGATACCTATATTAATTTTGAAACCAGTACTTTTATACTTTTACTTCAGTAAAAATCTTGAATTGATGCTTCAACTTCTACAGAAGTCTTTTAAAAGCAGGATTAGTAATAAAAGTGACAGATTTTTCTACATATTTCAGGGAAATGCTGATATTCCTGACAAATATATAAATATATAAATATATATAAAAAAAGAAGATATATATATATATATATATATATATATATATATATATATATATATATATATATATATATATATATATATATATATATAGCTAAATTCGAAAAAAGTCAATCAGTAATTAGTTTATCCTGGAGGTATAGTTCTATTTCAGCATTCAGCAATATCGCAGAACCCTGTAAATTCACTTAGAAGCCAGTGCTAAGTATAATTATAGTGTATTTTTTGTTGTATTGAGTTTCCCTCCAACACATATGAGGGAACAATTGATTTTCCTGACTGTTCTGTCTCAATCACACTGTAATTCTGCCTATATAGAAAACGAAAACATGTTAAATTGTTAACTATATCTTGAGCCTAGATTAGCAGTTAGTTTGATTTTTTTTATGCTTCTAAGTTTCCAGGGAACAACTTTTATATCAATTATTACCTCGACAATGAATGCATCGTTTTTTGACTTTGCATTTAGAAAGCAAAAATCCACAAATCTTTCACCGGAACATGGTGTAAGTGGTCGGTCGAACGCTTACTTTTGAGCGTTCTGACTCATGGTCTTGCTCAAGAAGTTAAAGTTCGTTCACAGGTGTCACCAAAGCCACCCTGGTGACATTTTGACGACACAGCGATGAATTTCCCCACAGTCAACGTCAAGGGTGCAGCAGAGATGGTGCAGACGGCTGCAGCACCTCATTTGCATTTCTCCTATAAATAAAAGCCTATGACTCATTGCTTTGAAGAGTGTTAAGAAACACTGCGTGCCAACTCTGTTTCCACTTTACAGTTGTCATTCCGAACTCTCGAGAGTAGCATTGAATTGGACGTTGGCTCTCATTGTCTCAAAGCGCCGCAATTTCTTGGCCGAGATGGCAATATATGTATGTATTTCCGTCTTTTGTTTGTGGACAACATGCCACATCCACGAAACAACAGCGTCGGAAAACAATGCACAATTCCAACCTGCGGTTTGTTCTGTCATTTTCTAAAAGATTTATTGCATCAAATGACGCCTGAATTAGAGAGGATTAGAGAAAGGATGTAACTGTTGGTAAGTAGGTCTACCATATAAAATCTAAATATAAAATCCAAATATAGACACTGTATTTGTGTACATTATGCTTTCGCCTTAAAATGAAAATGGGAAAGGAAGTAAATTGTTTTTTAAACTGTATTTCTGTTAAGTGCGTGTATGTTTCATTCATTCATTCATTCATGTTCTACCGCTTTATCCAATCTTCCCTCGGGTCACGGGGAGCCTGTGTCTATTTCAGGCGTCTATGGGCATTAAGGTAGGATACACCCTGGATGGAATGCCAACCCATCACAGGACACACACACATTCACATTCATACACTAGGTACATCCAAGGTGCCAATCAACCTAACATGCATGTTTTTGGACCTTGGAGGAAACCGGAGAACCCGGAGAAAACAGGGAAAACATGCAAATTCCACCCAAACATGGCCGAGACGGGAGTCGAACCCGGACCCAGGCGGTGTGAGGCGAACGTGCTAACCACTAAACCACCTTGCCCCGCATGTATGTTTGTTTGTGTTAATTATGAATTGTGTTTTTTTTTCCATACACACACAAATAAATAATCTTTGATGTCTTTAAGTGTTTTCGTTTACTCTGGTTTCGATATGCTTATAAGTTAATGACCAGATCACAAAACAAGAGATATACCAAACAAACCCTATATACAAAAAAAAAGTTTGGTGAAATGGGTGTGATAAATTTTCTTGGCCGTGCGTCATGGCTTGGCCTTTCGGACCGGTCAACCTTCATCACAATGGTGAAAGGAGTGCACAGCACAGCCCAATGAACTGCAGTAATGTGGTGAAATCGACAGCCTGCACTTTAATTACTGCGGACCCTCAAACTTCCTTCGTACCACACGGAAGAGCTTAATGTGGAACTTTAATATAGACAGTGAGAAAAAAGAATTGGTGGAATACTTGGAAAGGTAAGTTCAGAGATGTCACTAGGAGAATATAATGAAGGACATAAAGGAAATGAGGTAACAGTTTATTAACACTGCATCAGAGCTCCGACCGTGTCAAAAACTATGACTATTTAAACTACATACAACTTTATATGTCATTTTTTTTCCATTTCTTCCCATTAGTTATACATGAGGCTTTGAGACAGCTTCTATGAAGTCGAAATTCCATCCATATTCATCTCACTGACATTCAATCATAAATGATATAGATGTACAGGCTTCAAAACAGTCCTAAGAGAGTATGGATATAAGATATCTGAAGATTACATTCTTTATCAAAGGGATGTTGCAGACGACGTACACTAAATTGCATTGGAATTAATAGCAGTATTTGATCCCAGATGGACCAGAGCCAGGTTTATTTAGGAATACATCTAAGATGGATTCCATACGAAGCTTCTATATATAGGTAGACATTTCAAATGCACTTCTCACTAGGTTAGACAACAGATGGATATTTCACTGGAGATGTCTTTAATTAAATCATAGAGTAAAAAATAATTATATCACAATCTCAAGCAAAATTTTTTTTGCTTTGCCATGTTTAATATAAAAACAAATAATCCTATGTGGGTTAAATACATATTTACTAGTATCTGGTTGAAAATACATTGAGGGCTGTAATATTTTAAGAGAAGACTAATTTGTACCAACACTTGACACATAATGTGCAAATGTGTGACAAGGTTAAATTGCTTGTTAGTGTGCATTGTGACATGTTTATTGTGCACTCAATAAAGAGCATTTGATTAACAGCTTCTAATGCACTACTAATGCATAGTGTGCAGCGACGGAAAATAAACCCTTTAGTTTTTGCAGTGCGAACACAACGGGCAGTCTCAGGTGGTACAGGCAATCAGTGTGCATTGTGCAAAAAAAAAAAAGAAAAAAAAGAAAGAAAGAAAATAAAAAAATACCAGAGGATATCAACTCCAGTGATTCTTTGTCATTTTTATTTTCAGGGAACATATGTGTCACAGAGAGGAGATTCAATCCTCAGTATTTATTCCCTTCATTTTCTCAGGCTGGAGCGGTTCCTTGTAAGTAGAGCAGTCCCTCTTATTGACTCGCAAGCGTATATAGCGTTCTGTTTTTAAATAAAACTGTTTCGTGTCGGGACATTAAATGTGTGGGGGGAAGGAAAAAAAACACCTCAAGGGAGTGATTCTCATAAGCTGTAAAGGTATGCGTCCAGCTGTGTTGAGAAGCACTGACTCATCTTATGAGTGCAGAGGTCTTTAAATCATACATAAAACCTGACCGGAACAAGCTTTGACTGCAGCTCAGACATTTCCTTTAATTGATGGGTGTCTTGTGACGTCCCGAACAAGATGTCCGCGTAGTGCGCCGTAGTCACTTACGCTGATGACTTCTTGCAAGTGAAAAATAAACAGTCCACTTAATTTGATCACAAAAATGTCGACCTGTCAAGGCGAGAGTATTTCAGGGCCTTTTCATATCTCTGTTGTGCGCGAGAGCAGCTTTCGTTTCGTTTTTGACAGTTTTGCACGGCTCTGTTGTCTCGGTTTTTATTCACTCATCCATCTATTTGTTAACTTTGTATACTGGTGAGGATTGGTGGGAATAGTGGGTGTGAAGAGAACATATCAACACGTTAAAACTAGAGAATCGCCTAATCAGTGACCTTGCCACATAAAACTATGAGATAAAAGCATGAAAGTAAATTATTGAATCATTTTAAATTTACTAATGAACTCTAAATATATATATACTTATATAACTATATATAACTCTCTCTCTCTCTCTCTCTCTCTCAATCAAAAATCTCTATATATCTATATAGATATATATATATATATAGATTTATATATATATATCTCTTTATAGCTTTTGAAGGTTAATATTACCTCATTACATTATCTAGCGAAGTGTTGCTGCTGTAATCATAAATACTCTCCTGCTCCAATCTAGGACATCTTAACAAGTTTGCTTAGATACCAGTACATGATCTGTTTTGTCTTTACGCATTTAAACCTCTATACTGTAATTATCCCACTATCTAGTGTCACCCACAGAAAATTATTATATCAATTATTATATTATTTATTTCTTTTTGAGTCTGGTTCGTATCCACATTCAACATATCTACATTTCGATTTTCTGTACAGCTTTAAAACAACTGCACAAATAGAATTTAATAAAGGAAATACAAAAAAAATGATGTCCTCTGATGAATAAAACATTCAAACATATTACAATTCCTCAGGAGTAAAGTAATGCATTTTGGCATAAAAAAAAAATCATCTGACAAAGACAAGATCTGAATAATCCTATTCCATTTAGCATGTCTGATCTTAAGCCATTAATCGTGTTAATCACACTCTTTTTTGGCCAAGATTCACTTGAGCGAGAAAGTCCAAAAAAAAGAAAGAAAAAAGAGAGAGAGAAAGCACCAAAGATATCCGTCCTGAAACTAATGAACTCCAATTAGAGTGGAGGATGAGACAGGAAGGCCTTTATTTAGCTTCACAATCAGCAGCACCTGATGAAGTATGACTAGTTGTCAAAGGAGCAGCGTAATGATGTGGATGGCGGAGACTAAGGAGACCCTTTTGCATTCCAATTATACAACTCTTTAATGGCATACTACTAAGAATAATTTCCATTGTTCTTCAAACATCCCGCAAGAGTGAAACTCTCACATCAACTAATTATACAAAGCGGGGTTTGAATCACTATCGCTGTCCTGTGACTCTTTGCAAAAAAAAATTCAACAGTGCTTTTAATTATTACTCCAGAGGAAAAAAAGTGTCAGGGTGTTTTCTCAACTGTCTCCTGTGATTTCCTCTTTTTCTCAGAAAGCCAGTGAGTTCGGGCTTGCGCGAAATAACGCTGAAGAGATCATCCGGATCGGGTTCTGAGCCGCAGCTCTTGTCTTGATATCGTGCCAGCTGTGATACTAACATTACAGCTGGTCTGTTTTTACCTCCAAATTGAAATGCTTTGCACGCATTAGATCCGGAAGGATTCATTTAGTCGGGTTTTGGGCCGCGGTCCAAAAGCTGTGAAAGCTTTAATGCCAGCGGGATAGTCAGAATACAAAAAAAAAAAAAAAAAAAACTCAAGGTGTAGTAAGGTCAGGCCGCATCAACTCTTACCTCCAATGAGTTCCCCGCCCACAGACAAGAGCCACACGGATCAGGGGGTTGATAGTATATTAACATAAAAATATAAATCAAAAGGAGTATGTTTTCTACTGTATAATACTGTAAAACAAGTAAAATGCACATTCATTTTATTTCTATATGCAATTATGGCTCATTTTCAGTCAACTATACAACATTTTCTTTACGATAAACATGCATTTCAAAATGTCAGGTTGCCTCGAAAGCAGAAATAAAGAAAAGGAAAAACCTCTGAAAAATTCCTAAAAGTATGAGTCTGGAATTGAACAAGAGGTCGACCTTGAGGAAAATCAACTTCGCAGCGTGTCACGGCATCCTTGGCCTCAGAATATGGCGCCATTAAGTTCTTCTTAATCGGATATTCATTAAGCCCAGGCTGTGCGTTGGATGCTGACATTACGTTCCCTCTCAGAAACTTTCTTTCCTGAACCTGCAGCAACCATTTCAATGATAAGACGCATCAATGAGACATGTTTAACTTTAGCAATTATTGATGCTGAATCAAGCACGCAATGTTTGCTCCTGACGTCTTATTTAAATATTAGGCCCCGCCCACCTGGATAGTTCCTGTTTCCTTTTTGATTTATTTTGCTGTTTGGCATTATGAAAAAAAAAAAACAGTAGAATGTTTTATATTACATTATCTGCCAAGAATTGAACCATTTCCTTTTGGCTATACAATGCAGTTGTTGTCGTTGCCACAAATTGTCTGCTGTTTTGGACGTGGACTTCTGCCCACAGCAAAATTTATAAATATATTTTACGTTTCACACATTTCAAGTATTTTACTCTTGCACAAAATATTTCGCAATCTATATTGTTTGGCTGTGATATTTATTGGTTTAATGTAAAAAAAACATTTTTTGTACCTGTCAAACTAACACACATCAGTGATTATAATAATTAGCTATACTAATGATGAACTTATTATTAATAATTGGCTATTATAATTATAATTAGAGTTTAAAATCTTCGCACTGAGTGATCCATTACGGAAGAAACCATTACAAATTTCGCATATCAGTAATAAGAATGAATTTATTCTCCTCTTTATTAACACGATCCGTTTTTTTGGTAGGTTTTTATTGTCATATGTGATATTACACACAATTTGTTTGTTTTCCCACATTAGTATCTAACACATGATTCATTCATCTTCACACATTGTAGGACATTTGGTATTATTTATCACATATTATTCACTAGAAGTCATGTGCTTGTTTCATGTTGAAATGTACACGATTTGTCTGTAAAGCGCCTGTCTGGCTCGTCCAGTTCCTCAGTCATGAAGCGAGCGAGAATTGAGCAAGGAAACATAATTGTTTAAAATGGGGAGTCTGCAAAAACTGATGAAATATGCAGGAGAACGAGAGAGCCAAGTGTATTTCATGCCCTTTATCACTCAAAGAGAGACACTGTGTGTGTGTGTGTGTGTGTGTGTGTGTGTGTGTGGGAGGGTACAGCCGGTGACAGGACCCAGCTGCACGCTTGGTGCTTGCTCATGCTGCAAAAGGCCACAAAACATTGATTGCGTGTCACACAGACCTGATCAAGGAACAGCCAGATGACGCATTCTCAAAGACACTTAGTTAGTTAGAGACGTTTTGTTTTTGTGTGCAGTTGTTTTTATAAGCGAATGCTGGCTTGGGGAATTCAGTCAGTGCTCATTTTATTTAACATTTTTTTTTCAACATATGCATGAAAATTAAATCAATACCGTTGAATTATATAGTGAGAAATCGTGTCCTTAGTACTTTAAGAACCTGCAGCAAGTTTACACAGAAGGCAGGAAATAATTGCAGCTGGCAATTTGTCAGTGGATTAGCTTTTACTCCAATTACGCCTCAGGGTTGACTTTAGTCTACAGGCTTTTTAACTTTCTGCATTATATATAAATAGTGTATGGTGAATGTGATGTAAGAGATGGCTGATAAAATAGCTATTAATGCATATTATTCATTTGCTTTGAACTTCTAAGCCATCATAAAAGCAATAAAACACTGGCAACACAATTACTTACATTTGTCCATATATATATATATATATATATATATATATATATATATATATATTTTTTTTTTTTTTTTTTCATTCATCTTCTAGCGCTTTATCCGATCTTCCCTCGGGTCACGGGGAGTCTGTGTCTATCTCAGGCGTCTATGGGCATTAAGGCAGGATACACCCTGGATGGAATGCCAACCCATCACAGGACACACACATACACACACACATTCATACACTAGGGACAATTTTCCAAGGTGCCAATAAACCTACCGTGCATGTTTTTGGACCAGGGTGAAACCCGGAGGCACGGGAGAACATGCACAAACTATATATATATATATATATATAGATATTGATCTCTTTTGTCTCTTACTCATAACACTCTTACATAACACTATTTCTTTCGTTTTTCCATACTTACTGACGTATATACATTCTTTCATATATCTCCATCATCGTTTGTCGCTGCTAAAACTGGACATTTTGACATTTCTTTATACTGCATATGGGTCAGCTGGAGCTGCTCATCATTCTGCACTGACCCACATATGAATGAATGTGCAGAACTGTAATCTTTGCCAATCACAGCTCAGTAAATGTTACATCAAGCAGACATGTGGGTATTTGAGTGACACTGTAAACGTTTTTAATACTCCACCACAACAGATGTCGACTGAAGCCATTCTTATTGTCGGAATAACGTTGATGATTGTGACCCAGATTTAGTGGCAAATGCTTGAAGAAAGTCATTCAGAAATAACGTTGTAGCTTACGTATGATGTACAATTTTTACCTGATTGAACGCTTTGTGCAGTCCAGACAACTATTTCTGTCTCTTTAGATGGAATGGATGTAGAAAAAGACACCAATAAGATATCCAGTCCTGGTGAAAAGTTTGGAAACATCTAGCCTTCCAAGGTTTTCGAAAGTGACTGTTTGTTGCTTTTGTTTATATGCTAAAATAATCAAATGGTTTAAAGATTTACTTTGACCAAAACGAATACATAAAGGCACAAAAAGCTGGAAAAATATGGCAGAAAACATTCATGACTTCAACGGATCATTACTCACTGGTTGGAGATTTCCTTCTGACCGTGAGATCCAGTAGATCCCGGCGCAGGTCAATAGGATTTAGGTGCTGTAACTGAGATACAGATCCATTACAGATAACAGTCCAGTCGACTGTTTGCTCTCTAAATAATGATTACAGAGCTTGGCACATTGTCTTGTTGAATATTAAATAATAATTTGATAATATCGTGTTATAGTATGTCATATTTCATTCATTCTTTCTATGCTATATCCGATCTTCCCTCGGGTCACGGGGAGTCTGTGTCTATCTCAGGCGTCTATGGGCATAAAGGCAGGATAAACCCTGGGTGGAATGCCAACCTATCACACACACACACACACACACTCACACACATTCATACACTAGGGACAATTTTCCAAGGTGCCAATCAACGTGCATGTTTTTGGACCGGGGGAGGAAACCCGGAGAACCCGGAGAAAAAACCCCTGAGGCACGGGGAGAACATGCAAACTCCACACACACATGACCGAGGCGGGAATCGAACCTGGACCCTGGCGGTGTGAGGCGAACGTGCTAACCACTAAGTCACCGTACCCCTATTGTCATATTTCAGCAAAGTTTAAATTTAAGACAGAAAAGTTTTTGTTAGCATAAGCTGCGTACTTTTATTCAAGAGTTGGCTTCTTTAATTAAATCCATGCACGTACACCTACAAAAATACACAAGTTTATTTTGGAAAATCCTTTGTAGAAATGTAATATTTTTTGCTCCTCAAATGAACTGTCCCCAGGTTTATTTTCAGTGCCTTTCTTTTTTTTTGGGACCAATCTTCAAAGCAACGGAGTCTAACAGGAAGTTGTTGTAGGGCTGGGTTAACTAATGCATCTGCCGAGATGAAAATAGGATTTATGCTTGACGGGGTGATGAATGACGGTGATGCATAAGGTCTGGGAAACAGTGCTCGTTATTGTTGTGTGTTTTTATGGTGCACGAGGCATCAGCATCGCAGCAGGTTTCAAACAGCCGGAGCGGTATCGCGGCTTTCTCGCTAACCTGACGTTAATTATTTTCTCTACCTACAAACAAACAAACGAGCGCTTTATCAGTAAACCAAAAAACTTCCTTTTGTTCCTATCATCTACAGCAAAGGCGTATTTGATCATTCCATAAACCAAAGGAAGAAAAATAGGGGATGTTATTTTAAAACGCTCTGAACGAGGGGTCAATCCTGTGCACGTATTGGTTAACGAGTTCTGAGCGTAGAAATCATTCCACAAAGTGGGACAGGGAAAGCATGGAAATGAATCTAATTCCTGAATGGATTGGGGACAGTATCCGGAAGTGAAACTGGCATCGATGTTTAACAGTTTGCCGAATGATTTCCACATCAACGTCGCGAACCTCCAGACCCCAATCAAGAAGCAATGCCTTGAGGTAAGTCTTACAGTCTGAAAACATAATTAAATAGCGCTTCAGCTGCCTCGGAAACAGCGAGTAATTTTTAGGAGAGAAGGTTAGCGCGTCTTAGAAAACTTGTTAACACCACTAAGACTGGCGATACCTAAAGAACGTCAAAGTTAAAGTTGACAGCAGCAAGGGGTCACCGGGCTGTTAAAAGCATCACGGGGTATTTGTAGTGCCCCCTAGTTGTAAAAAAAAGATTCATTTTGAAATAGCTCACGTTTCCGTTATCCTACATAACGAAAAAAACAAATGTTAGCTTGGCTGTTTGTTTCTAAGTTTATAGCCATTAATCAATACATACAGTCAGTAGTGGATTATTAAAAGGAGTTTTTCACTAAGTAAGCGTTTACACATGTATCATACAAACCAGACTTTCATTGTTTTTTTTGTTTTTTATTTTGAGCTCCAGCAGACACCAGGTGACCATAGATGTTTTGGCATAACGACCAAATCTTTATGGTTATAATATGCAAATATATAAATATTTGGATATTATTTTTTATACATGATAAATCTGCTGTAAACTGGTACCTATGGATGAACCGACGTTGTTGTTATTATTATTATTTTTTGAATATATAAAAAAAGAATATAGAGAAGTGTATTCTGTTATTTGTTCACCATGTTAGTCAAGGTTTTTTTTTTCTACGCCACCAAATAATGATAAAAAGAATACACCCCCCCCTCCATCAATCATAATCATAAATCCATTTTTGTTAGTATTATACATTATATAATCTGTACCAGACATAACTTTTTGGCTGGCAGATGAGTCCTGCGGTTGAGTCAGAAAGTGGTGCACAAGGATCACAAAGATTTGCACGACTTTAAAATGGTATTTATAATGTCAGCGAGGTTTATTGATATTCACCGTCAGCTGACCAAAACACAGAGTGTTCTTTTACAATCTACCTACTTAATCCAATGCAATTACCTGAGGATAAAGTGGCCATGCTGGGAGTAGACTGAAGAAGTTGAATGGAAGGAAGAAAAAACAAAACAAACAACAAGCAAACAAGAAAACAGTTTTGCATTGACTATCAATAGCCTTCTCCACTGCTTTGGCAATTTCATTCAAGGTTCTGTTCTTTGTTGAAACCTTGTTAAGACACAAACCTGTGACGCCATTCAGCGCGCCGTCCTGGACTTTTAATGCCGCGTCCGCATAAAGACATTGATTGGAAACCACATTGGCATCGATGACCGACAGCAAACTGACCCGATGGTTTCGTGGTGTTGTGCGTTTCTGTCACAAAAGCTTCAGCGTCTCACATCAGACCCTGACGCTCGCTGGCGAAGGAGAAAAAAAACAAAAAAACTGTCACAGCTCTGTTTTGGAACACTTAAGCTTTTGACCCCGGCGCTTGCTTTTCGAGCCTCCATGCAATAAATCAAAATGAACTCTCCCACACACACGGCTAAAAGCAATAAATCTGACATATAAATATATTTCTGATGGAAGTGGAGGGGCGTTAAATTTCCTTTTTGTGCGCAAAAGGAAACAACGGGAGGCTGCATGCTAGGCGTTGGGGGTGAGGGGGGGGGGGTTAATAATTAATTTACAGAAGTGAATCACTGGGGGTAGGCTTGAGCGAATTAACTCAAAACTTTTTTCGACAGACTAGCTCTGCTAAAGATCCATAAATAGAACTAAGATGGCTGCTTCCTTCTGCACCTGTCAGCTCTGGCTTGAGATGGATGCGGTCATTATCCTTAATAACATCATTCTGAAGATGAATTCACCTTTTTTTTTTGCCTTGTTGTTTGGCTCCATTATCCCTAGGGTTCTTCCACAAAACTAAAGAGTAATTACCTTTTACCTTGCTTTTATGGCAATCATTTTTTCTCTCTCTCTCTCTCTCTCTCTCCTATGCTACAGAACAATAAGAAAGATATTGCGTCAGAATTGTGTTATTGTGACGGACGCGCTCATTGGCTGCAAATATTTGTGGCATGTATTCACGATATGTTGTGTGTTATTAGAAAGACAGCTTTCTTCTGGGAAACAAACAGAAAAAAACTATGCATATATTTTCATGATTTATTCCTATCATCGGACGGGTCTGGAAAGCTGGGTGGTGGCTCAGGGACACCCAGTTGACATTCACGGGGCATTTATGAAGCCGCGCAGGTCAAGGTGTTCCAGTCTTCACGTGTCCCTCCTGAACGGGGCGAGAGAGAAAGACAGCGTCTGTAGACGTCAATGACGTCGCTCCTCTGCATCTGTAATGAAGCTCTGCAGCCCAGGCTGTTCTTTCGCTCGATGACTGACAAGCTGCAAAGTTTGCCAAGACTTTCAATTCCAATGTTGATAAGTGCTGTTTCAGTATATTCAAGCCTTAAGTGACTTGAATAATTCATAACCTCCATCAGTGAACACTTGTTCTGGAGAATTAATATAGCATGAATGACTTTGTTCCCAAGAATAACACGTCTATATTTTCATTCAAAGCTTACCTTAAACTCTGGCCCATAAACAAGCAACACGCTTTTAATAGAAATCATGTTTTACTGATACAGTGTCACAAGTGAGGTCACTTCATTTCCAGCAACAACTCGAAAACCAAACAGAATCTTACGCAGGAAGATTTGGAGTGACGTAAATAGAGAGCAAGCTGTGCTGGCAAACAGGCAAAAAAAGTTATGTTTGAAATAAAAAAGTACATGCAGTGATTTCATTATTCACTATTAAAATCGCTCAGAATCATGTGCACAAAGGTCCAGTTTTGTTTGTGCATATATTGTGCATTTATTTCATTATCTATCACCATGTGAAACATATACAGCATTCTGTAATGATAAGTTGTAAAAGGCTGTTGAACTGCACGAGTCAGGAAATGGATAGAAGCAGGAAAAAATATGATCAAGTGCATTACAACACTGAAATACTTTCAAAAGTCCGGAAACTGATGGTTATTAATAAGAAAAACAAACATCAATGATTCAGAATTGCAGTTTACTTATAAATCACCTCCTGAAAGAAAGAGAGAAAGAAGGAAAAGTGGGAACAGTTGAGGGGCACGTTGGCTTAGTGGTTAGCACGTTCGTCTCACACCGCCAGGGTTGGGGTTCGATTCCCGTCTCGGCCATGTGTGTGTGGTGTTTGGATCTTCTCCCCGTGCCTCAGGGGGGTTTTCTCTGGGTTTTCCGGTTTCCCCGGTCCAAAAACATGCACGGTAGGTTGATTGGCACCTTGGAAAATTATCCCTAGTGTATGAAAGTGTGTGTGTGTGTGTGTGTGTGTGTGTGTGTCCTGCGATGGGTTGGCATTCCATCCAGGGTGTATCCTGCCTTAATGCCCATAGACGCCTGAGATAGTCACAGACTCCCCGTGACCCGAGGGAAGATCGGATAAAGGGGTAGAAGATGAATGAATGAAAAGTTGGAATGGTTGCAACACCTCTCTGGCATCAATCTATTGCTGAACAGCTCCTAAACATTGCCAAACCTAACTATAAATTACACTTTGAAGCATATAATATGGACATGGTTTAACCTTTTAGTCATGATCATCATCATCATTAATTTTTTTTTTAACAAACAAGCACATTCCACACCCAAACTGCACAAATGTATGGATAAGGATCAATTGTGCTTTAGATTTGTCTTTGCAGCAGGTCGTTCAGGTTTGCTGTGGATCCTATGAATACTGAACGCTATACATCCTTGTCATCAGTCCATGCACATTCACACATTCTCTGCAATTAATATGTTCTTACTGGCACGTTTTTTTCCAATAGTTACAGGAAACACACATGGGCACAGTGAAACACTGCTCATAAAGTTTCCAAACTCTAAATTAGCAAGCCCCTTAATCAAGCCAATTAATTCTGTGTAACGTATAAAATAAACTATACTTGTTAATCTGAAAAGACAAATAAAGTATAAAACAAAAACATCTTCAAGAGAGCGTTACTCATCTTCAGTTTAACGCAATTAATTAGGCAGCCTGATGTAGAATAGATGCTGCACAATCTTCCCTTTGTTGCAAGGAATTCATTATTCCAATGAAATCCTTTTAAAATGTGTTTAATAAACAGTTATGCATGCGGTGTCATGTCTGCACAAGAGTCTCCAATTAAGATTTCAGATTCATTGAACAAAGGTAAAGGTAAAATAAGTTTTGCCATGGATATATATATATATATATATATATATATATATATATATATATATATATATATATATATATATATATATATATATATATATATATTAATGCGCAAAAATCACTCCATAAATAGAGGACCGGAAAATATATCCTCTCTTCTGCATGGGAAGGAAGGTGTGATCTTTCTTACATGAACTTTTCTATGCTACACCTCACTTTATGAGATAAGGGTGCCCGAGCGCGCACACACGCGCCGATGACTCATTCAGATTGCAAGCAAAGTGCTCTCTTACGTTCATTCAGGTTCACTCGTTCTCCAATGCGCATGCGCAAACACTATATAAACCCAAACTCCAGTCCCTCCTCTGAAGAAGTCACCAAACTCTATTCTTAAATATCTTGACAGGAAACAGCTGGCAGTGAGGAGTAGAGTACATCGCATTAAAAAAAATCAACAAACAAAAAGAAAGAAAGAACTCTTCCCGCGGATATTTCATTTGCGCAAACAAGGTACGCATTTTTGCAATTCAGCAATAAAAAAAATATTTATTTATATTTCATTATTCTTGTAGAAAATGTATGAAGATAACACGATAACGAGAGTTTGGTGCTTTTTTGAGTAACGCATAGTCTGTGCGGGTGCGTAAAACCGTGCGTAAAACTGTGCGTAAAACGCACAAGAGTATACGCTTTAAATGAATGAAGAAAGTAAAACACGTTGGATATAATGATGTCTACTCGTTTTTTCTTCTAAACTGAAAAATCGTCTAAATATTACTAGTAATGGTGTCCCCCCCCCCCCCCATGAAAGAGTTCATAATGCTACCTTTCTTTGTTACCTTTAATATGATGTACCTTTAATATGATGTACCTTTAATATGTACATTCCACTTACATACATATAGACATTATACTGTTATAGAATGCAAATTGTTGATGGGAAATTGCCTTTTTTGATTAATGCATTACACTTTGTGCACCTTCTTAAGGTACGCGTAAACATCCCCCAAAAAAGATACAAGCTAGATTTATCATTTTCTCCACACTCATTAACTTTCCTCAACCTTCTCTTTTTTTTAAAGAAAGTAAAATAAAGTTCCAATCGGCAACGCGCAGTTTCACCAAAAGCGTGCGCGTAATTGTGATCATTTTTTCCTCCCGCAGAAGCCCTTGAGAAATGAAGCTCCACTTTCTCGTCACTACCGCAGCAGCTCTGCTCGTTGCCTTCCCACCACGCATGAACGAGTGCCGGTCATTGGACGGTCCCGACCGGCGAGCCTCCCCCTCCACATTTTCCTCCCCCTCCATCTCCGCGCTCGAAGAGGAGGAAGACCAGAGGCGCACACGGCCCGTTTGGGCACGGCTGGGAGAGGAGTATTTCATCCGGGTGGGCAACGGAAATCAGCGCGAACGTGAGTCCGAGTCTGAGGCGCGCCCCGAACCGGCGTCAGCGGTGTTCAAACGGGCTCTGCAGCTCAGGCTCACGCAGCACCTGCTCCGCGAAGAAGGCGAGGTCGCCGAGGCGGCCCGGGGTCTGCGCGACGCACCAGCGGAGAGACCGCGCCGCGCCGAGGAGCCGCCCATCTCCCTGGACCTGACCTTCCACCTGCTGCGGGAAGTGCTGGAGATGGCGAAGGCCGAGCAGCTGGCGCAGCAGGCGCACAGCAACCGGAAAATGATGGAGATTTTCGGCAAGTAGCCCAAAATCTGACCAAAAGGAATTTTCTTTTTTTTTTTTTTATTTACATTTAGCACAAACCATAACATCCTGTACCACAGTGCTGCTTTTCCATCCTAATGTATTTATATATTGTATTATTTATTTGTAGAAAGAAATAGGAGAATGAACATGGACACTGGTGTCACTTTCCATAATTGCTGTGCAAATGCTAAATTGAAACTGTAGCATAAAAACGACGGTACAATACTATTTACTAAAAAAAAAAACCAACAAAAAAAAAACAAGGAAATATTTTCACAGTACTGTACTGAGAAGTTGATTTTATCTGGAAAGATATCCAGTTTCATTGTACCTTATAAAATACACTGTAAGTTTGTTAATAAACTAATGAGCAAACAGTAATTTTCTGTTGTGCAAGAGAATGTTCTTATTTTTATATTTTTCAAATAAAACATTAAAAGACATTTTTCACTTCTTGTCTAGATTTTTGATGTATGATCATAGTTGTTAATAAATGTTAAATACACTTGCAAATACCCCAGCTCTTTCTTCCTAGTCTTTCATAGACTTCGTATTTTTAAAACAAATGAAATTATTATAATGTATGCTGCTCTTGTCCAAAACATTACATGGGTGAAAAGAGCAAAACAACATGACTCAGTCCTGAGTGTATGAATACACACTTGACACATCAGAGGGATAAGCAGATACACAACCCACATCATTTCATGCACTTTCATTTTGAAGGTAGGCCATCAACAAATTGACCAATAAAAAGAAAGGAGAAGATTTGCATGGAAATCACTATCTTTTGGCACCTTCTTGCACCTTAAAGTTCATTTCAACACCTCACATCTTCGGAGAACAAATCCATGCACAATACATGGAAGGGGAGAAAGAAAATCTGTAGGGGATAAAAACAAACCCTGAGATCTCAATTTCAGTCTGGATTTCTATAACAAATTATATTTCATATAATTCCAATTGGAGTCCCATTGGAGCATAGAGCCAAAATTCCTTCCTTTTTTGGGAAAAAAACATTGTCGGGAATTCTTCATGACTACTAAATAAAGGCTTGTTGTGACTAGTTTACTTGCCGCTTCACTCCGTGACCCGAGGTCAACACAATCAAGTTAGCCGGATTCACTGTGCCCTTCTGTGAGGACACGCATGGGCTTTTAGTTTGCATGAAATCTCTCGAATGTTAGACAAACCACCACAAAGCACATCATCAACACAAACATTGTATTCATACCAGGATGGACAAATGTGAGTAGTGCTAACAAACATCAGAAGGTTTTCCCAGATGTCTGCTTTTCGTTACAATCAACGTTAAAGTTCGCAGAAACCCCGTTCCCTCGGTTCACCCATTTCATAATGGATATATTACGCAACCGCATGAATATTTCACTTCCTTTATCAAGCACAAGGATGAACTTCTTCGCAGATAACATCGCTATTGCGAGGTAAATTAAGGCGAGCGGAGATCACTTCCATTACAAACCATTGAGGTGTAAAGTCTCAGAAAGACACACGCGCAGAGTGCCCAGAGAGAAAACCATGGCACAATTAACACGTGACGCTAAGGTCTTCGTTATTGGCATTGAAAATGCAGCCGAGCATGTGTTAAGAAGAGATCTTGTCACTTATAAATTAAACCGTCTGATGGTGCCAACCTGAGTATAAATATCACACACACAAAAACATCTTGGATGAGCTTCTCCTAACCACCAAGATTTATATTTAGTTTTTCTTTTTTATCGAAAAACAAGTGGGAAAAAAATTCAACTAGCCTACTACATTGAGAAAAACAAATAGAATATGAAGAAAAATAAGCATCAATATAAAAAAGATTTTCACACGTTAGAGGACGAGACGATGAAAGTATGAATGTGAGGGAGGAATAACAGGTTCGTTCTTCTTTATTTAACTATCTGGTTTTCCGAAATAGCTTTCATACAAGGCCATTCACTGGTCAAGTTCACATCAAGGTCAAATCAACTGTCGTTTCCCCTTCAGCCTTTGTGCATTGGGTTGCATTTTTAGTTTTGTCTTGCTAGTCACGCCTTGTTACAACCGAATATGTCATCAATTCTGCATAATAAATTGATAAGCATTGGATAAAATATCCGTACAAGCAAAAAGAAGATGTTTATGTTTAAAAAAAATATATTTAAGCTAAAACTAATCATATAAATCGATCTCCAAAAAAAGTGTTCATTAAAGTCAGAGACCTACAAGTTATTAGGAGGTTTGATTGGAGTGGGAGGCAGAAGAGGAGGAAGAGGTTCAGACTGGGTGCCCAGCAACCCTTCTGAAGTAGACTCTTCTTTGTTGACATCCTTCTCTGCCCCTAATACCTCTCCTTCTTCCTCTTCCTCATCCTCATCTGCAGCAAAAGAGAAAACCCACATTAAAAGTGGCACAAAAAAAAATCCATCAGCTGATAATAAGTGATGAGATAAAGATACAGGACATTCTTTTACCTGAGATGAAGTTTATCCTGCTGAGAACTCCACGTTCCTTCTTAAAGTTAACGGAGTAATGGTCCATGTTCTCATAGCCATGCTCCACTTTTTCCAAGTGGGATGTATTTGTGGCCTCGCCCATCCTGTAAAACAAACAAACAAACAAATTCTTAAAAACAAAAAAAAAAAGAATGTGGTTATAAAACAGTTTTTAGCAACACACCACTTTGGCACAGCGTGCTTTATAGACAACACTCATAATAAATATTCATTCATTCATTCATTCATTCATCTTCTAACGCTTTATCCGATCTTCCCTCGGGTCACGGGGAGTCTGTGTCTATCTCAGGCGTCTATGGGCATTAAGGCAGGATACACCCTGGATGGAATGCCAACCCATCACACACACATTCACACACTAGGGATAATTTTTCCAAGGTGCCAATCAACCTACCGTGCATGTTTTTGGACCGGGGAGGAAACCGGAGAACCCGGAGAAAAACCCCCTGAGGCACAGGGAGAACATGCAGGCTCCACACACACATGGCCGAGACGGGAATCGAACCCGGACCCTGGCGGTGTGAGGCGAATGTGCTAAGCCACCGTGCCCCTTCTTTTAAACATGCTGCGTTTTATTTGTTTGTTCCAATTTCATTAATAGAAAAATTATTGTGTACAATAACAATATTGGCCCAAAATGTTTGGCATGCAGCTGTGAATACATCTTCGGATTACTAATAAAATAGAAGTTGATAATTGGTGGATTACTTACATTTGCAACAAAGGTTTTGCAGTCTGAAAAGGGAAATTCAGAAAAACATGAGTGATAAAGAGAAATTAATGACAAAATCATAATAAATTCATTCACGTTTTTCAGAATAACATCCCAAGGCTGTGCACATCTGTTGCAGGAAAAATGCTGTTTCGAACACCCAGGTATGGTCCAGGTGGAGCAATTTGAAAGCAGGCCAGAATTAAAATCAGCATCTCATGTGTGTGATAGATGAAAATTGGAGTGTGAGTGTATGTAGTCGATCCAGCCAGGTGAGGAACATTTTGCCTTCTCTATTTTCATGTTGTTCACAGTATGTTGGAAGTCCATTTTAACACCCGTCTGGGATTAGGTTCAAGATACTTGGCTTTAAATCGACAAGTCTGACCAGTAAAAAAGGAGTAAGTGAAGATTAATGATTAATGTTTAAATAGGGAGCTAAAGAAACCCAGAAAAATAATGAATGTTTAGAATTTAAATAAGCAGCATTGGTCTCATTATTGGTTAAACCAAAATAACAGCAATTAACTCAATTAAACAAACATTAATACGAGCACAGGTTTGAGTTGTTGCAAATTAGCCAAAACGTTTGCATATGTTCCAACCCTGTGAATTGTATTGTCTACTTGTGTGAACACGCCTGTCTCGAGACGACAGGAACATTCAGCTCGGTGTGAAAATGCTGTTAATTGGGCATAATTATGTCGAAAATGAAAGTGATCGAGCATGTATTTAATGTACCTGTAAAAAAACAGCCATTTCAGGTTCTTCCATGGTTTGGATCCCTGACTCGACGATCTTGGCCATGGTCTCCAGGTGATCTTCGTACTTCCTCTTGAGCCCGCGGATGTAGTTCATCTTCTCGTCCTGCTCGGCTGTCACTTGGAGACTCATCTCTCTTTTCCTGTCCTCCAAGATGGCATAGAGATGGTCAAATTTTTCACACACCTGGGACTTTTGCCTCCTGCCATTCTCCTGAAAGATAAAAAAGCACATTCTAATAGAAGAATAAACAAACGTCTTACAACTTTTTAGTCATATACAAAAACCACACACTCTGAGTCTAATCAAGAAATGTTGACCTATATTTTGCCTTCTACCTTCTCTTTCATACAATGGTCATCCATGTGCACATTCCAGGGGGGAAAAAAAAAACCTCTCTTTGGTTATCTTGTAAGTCATAAAACCTCCAAGGATACAGTGTGGTGGTCCTGGAAGTGCTCCAGCGTCCTATCTGCCCATCTCATTAGCTCCAGCGTGAGGGCCTGTTCGCATTTTTACCCCCATCAATAAAGCCAGAGAAGCTTGATAGTTTTATCAGGGCATTGGAACGCACAGCGTGCAACTCACCTCTACGTCCCTGCAGGTCTCCTCCAACTGACTGATGAATCCTTGGATCCGGTCGTGGTTGCCCACCATCATTGCTATGCTGTCTGTCAGTTCCGTCTGAAAATGATAGCGATTATTATGCACCCAAAAATTTACATACACAAAATGTCCTTATGGAAAATTTCCAGTGATATCGCAGGAGATTTCCAGACTGTTACTGATCAGCAATGATTTTTATTATCATTGTTAGTTTCTCTGTATCTCAAAAATATGTGAAAGAAGAATAAAATAAGTTATTTAAAAAATAAATTGTGATATATATAATGTATATAATGTACCTAAAGCAGATAAAATATACAGCCCTGAGAATAACGAAGAATACAAATAAATGACTGGAACAAAAGCAGATGATCAATAAATGCATTATTTTCCACTAAAATATAATAAATGTGTAAAATTCTATGTGATATCAAGGTGGCTTCTTGTTCTCTATCTGAATGTCTAAACACACCCACAAACCCTTTAATTAAATTAAATTAAATAATAAAATACACTTTACTTTATTAAGCACTTGCAATGCAGTTTTTTTTATGTGTAGTCTGACCATGTCTTTTACCTTCTGAACTTGATATACACTTTTGAGTGGTGACACTTCACAGTCCTTGTGAGAGCCGAAAACCTTGCACATGGAGCAGGTAGGGACGCTGCAGGTCAAGCAGTAGATGTTGATCTTCTCATCCTCATGCACCTCACACATAGGTTGGTCATCTGTCCTCTGTGGAGCGGGTTGGCTGCTATGGAATAGCACGGAGGCACTTATTGAATCTGTATGTCAAAAGGTGACCCTGCTCTAATAAAAATGCAGAGTTTGGATGCACTAGTGTGGAATCATCCGGAGTAGAATTCCCTCATCATCAGACGAGAACGGTAGCATTAGTCACGGCGTAATTACAGGAATAATAGAGCGAGGAGTATGTGCTGCATGACGCCAGGACGCTCGTAGGTCTTGGCCGCAGAAGGCCGCTCTTTGGACCTTTTGCCTTCTGACCCACTGAGAGGAAAGAATTATTGAATTATTGATATTCTATCTGAGCATCTGCTGATATATATATATATATATTCATCTTCATTCATCTTTTACCACTATATCCGATCTTCCCTCGGGTCACGGGAAGTCTGTGCCTATCTCAGGCGTCTATGGGCATTAAGGCAGGATACACCCTGGATGGAATGCCAACCCATCGCAGCAGGACACACACACACACACACACACACACATTGTAACACTAGGGACACAATTTTCCAAGGTGCCAATCAACCTACCGTGCATGTTTTTGGACCTGCACGGTAAGATGGGGAGGAAACCGGGACCGGAGAACCTGGAGAAAAACCCCTGAGGCACGGGGAGAACATGCACAAACTCCACACACACATGGCCGAGACGGGAATACAACCCAGACCCTGGCAGTGTGAGGCGAACGTGCTAACCACTAACCACCGTGCCCTTATATATATATACCATATGCCAGATATATATATATATATAGATATATATATATATATATATATATATATATATATATATATAGATATATATATATATATATATATATATATACACACCACACACATCTTAGTTGGTACTGTGTATACACACACACACACACACACACACACACACACACACACACACACACACACACACACACACACACACATATATATATATATATCACACACATATATATAATACCCTGTAAAAGGTGCGATTAATCGAGTTCATTCATGGCAATCATTATATCATGATTATAATATATATATATATATATATATATATATATATATATATAATATATATATATATATATATATATATATATATATGTTTTCAACATACCATAAATGAATACTTTTCATGTTTCTAACACTCTAACTGTAACATGTTATAATTACATATATTTCACTCAAAAATCTCTCCCTTTAATAAAACTATTGACTTTTATAATTATTTTTATTATTATTATTATTTAAAAAATTCCTTTTACTCTGGAAAAAAAACACAAAACTCCACAACCCCGCTTCAAATCCCAGTGAAACGCCTTCTCTATAGAGCGGAGGTCAGTATTAATGAGCCGTGGGTTTTGGAGTGTAATGTTCACATACTTTGGGCGATTCTTCTGTGCCTTAAAGGACCTTGAAGATGGCCCACGACCCGACTGCTCTTAATCAGGATGTCAGGCTATGATGCATGTGAGGGCGCATACATGATGCTTCATCAATACGCTTTCAAGAAAGGACAAAGACTAACGCCAGGGATTTGAGCTCTTGCTTATTTTCTAGCAATTGCATAATTATCTCATCACACTTTACGTGAGTTGCTGCTTTTTAGTCTTTTTAGCTATCTGGTGACACAAGTAAGCACTAGGGCTTACATTAACCCATGGGACTAGATCATGAATTTCTGATTGCTCAACCGCTGCCAGTGACAGCAGAAGAGAGAATACACACCCTCGTTTGGCTAAATTACTCATATCACCTTTCCAAATTTAAAAAGGGCACCACTTCAGATGCAAGAAATATTCTCGGTTTATACCTGGAAAGAGGAAAGAGTGACTCAGAAATGAAAGGGAAAAAATATAATAGAGTAGTGAGCTAAAGTGACAGCGAGCTCAAATGTACAGCTCAGGGGATTTGTGTGCTTAAAAGCAAAGTGTTTAAAAATGACAGTGGGGGAAATGCTTGACATATTCTTTTAAACATTGCATTAAAAGTGACATCAGATGAATCCTAATATAAATAGACAGCTAGTCGGTCCAATTTAGAATAAATAAATCCAATAAGTCCGAATCACAGAACTGTATTCCAATGCATTAATATGCATGTGTTTGTTCATATCGATTGTAATGTATAGATTTTTAGCTCTCGCTCTTTCCTGCTCACCTAGTGGACTCCTGTTTGTACATATCGATGATGTTTTCCACCAAAAGATTCCTCTGCAAGCCCGTAAACCCCATGGCGGTCCAGAACAACCTCGTGCCTGCAGGACGGGCATCTGAAACGACCCCCTGAAGACACCGATCCTCCTCTGGTGGGAAGGTATGGATTTGAAGTCTGTTTACATGGCGAGGAGTCAGGTCAGTAAATAAGTATTGCACAATCTCACATACTTCATGTCAAAAACAAATTCTTGCACTAGAACAGGAGTTCTCTTCTCTCCCGCTCTCTACTTACAGCACCTGGGATCTGATCCAACTGTGGGGATTTTTGAAAATGATTTCGGTTGTTCAATAATAATGAGTCGTATCAAAATTAGACATTGATTATTTGATGTGTGTTTACAGAAATGATCGGAATATTAAAAAAACAAAAAAAACATGGTGCTTTCTTTCACACTTCAGTTCCTTCTGTGTGTAAAAGAAAAATCCAGACGAAATATCGGATCCGACAATTTATCCAATCTGTAATTGGATCACTGTAATCATTTGGGTCAAAATATGAAACAATTACCTGTGGCCTGTACACTTACACTGTGATTTTTCATAACATTTAATGGCTACATTCTATAATAGCATGTAAATATATAGCAAAGGTGACATTAAATATGAAACTAATTAACATTGTAAAGTATATAAGGGTATATTGTAAGGGTAATATAAGTGACTTACAACCCCACTTGTTGGTAGTCCATTAGAAGCCTGCTGTTATAAGACTCTCGAGTAATATTCACATTTGTAAACAACTAATTAATTCTAATACTAACTAATGAATAAATAAATCCAGACATACAGACATACAGATAGTACCTGAAATATGTCATTTGCACATTTCCGGCAGAGGTTGTGTTGGCATGGCAGAATCACTACAGGCTTTGTAAAGATCTCCAAGCAAATTGGACAAATCAGCTGCTTCTCCAAAATATCCATGGTTATTAAAAAAAAAAGATAAAAATGAATCTACACACTGTGATCTTTTTTCCACACTGTGACTATAATTGCTCACATGGTATATGGCAACGGTTTACTCAATCTGTATTTTTGAAAACACACACACACACACACACACACACACACACACACACACACACACACACACACAGACCTGTGACCGCCACCCCGGAGCCGTTTTTAGAAACAGTCACGCCAGTTGCCGGGTTTGCTTTACCATATATGCCTGGCAAAGAGAAGTTGGACTGTTGAGCAAAGACATTGGAATTTAGAAAGACGGTGATGGCGCAACGGACAGAAATTCGCTTAGATGTATTATCAAAGAAACCGCATTGTGTCTGAATTCTTTTATATAGTATGCAGTGATGCAATTGCAATGATGACATCATCAGGAAGGAAAACGTTCGCTTGGAGAATGCGGGCATCGATCCCGCTACCTCTCGCATGCTAAGCGAGCGCTCTACCATTTGAGCTAATTCCCCTACATTACGCGACTGATAGGCTGCGATGAAGATGCAGGATAAAGTTGCGGTAACGAAAATGGGAAAGAGGAAGAATATAATTCCGGAATATATGCATCCCGCAGATACCACACCACATCTATATACTTCATCCTCGGCCTTCTGCTTTTCCTCCTGCCTGGCACCTAAGTCCTTAGCATTCGTCTCCCTATGTACTCCATGGCTCTCATGTGCATGTTTCAGTTATAAGTTGTTAGCGCTTCCCAAACACGTAATTGCTTTAATACTCTATTATTTAATGTTGTCACCCGACCCTTCGATAGCTCAGTTGGTAGAGCGGAGGACTGTAGCGGTTACACACAGAGATCCTTAGGTCGCTGGTTCGAATCCGGCTCGAAGGAGTCCCTTTTTTTTGTATTTATCTGGCTGTTTCCACGTGTACAGCCTCGAAGAAGATTCAAAGATGTTTCTAAGCAATTCAATAATAATGAGAATAAAGTGACTTGTGATTAGATTCTCTTTTGAGGCTGGTTCCTCTTAAAGTTCCTTCCTCTTACAATTTCAGTTGTTCTTTAATGCTTGCTTATTAAATATAAACGTATAAGGGACTCACATTAAATTCATATTTTAAAACCTTTTAATTTCTGGTGATTTGGTGATTATTCACTGTTGAACGTGCTTTGCAAATGAAACTGAATCAGGTTCCAAAATCGAATGGAAATTTTTACGGCCCGGTAGGAAAGGGTTACCACAAATCCCACCCATTAATCAGATATTTTTCGGATGGTGGTTTATTCCCAGTATCCTGACCCTGACATCTGGTATATACAAATATGCAGTGCAAAAAAAACCCTTTGTATGTCTTAATCAACTTTTGTGAAAACATTATTTTATTCTTATGATATTAGGCATTCAAATAATTCTTATCGTCTGCTTATAAGTTATGTACAGCCAGCATTGGTGGGAAAAACCTCAATGATTAAGAGATATAAATATATGACCTATAACCTTGTGTGTGCATTAACGTTTAAATTACCGTGTCAGTTGTATGTGGTGTGTGTTTTATTTGTGTTATACAACAGTTATTGAAAAGAGAAGCATATCAGAAAGTATATATAAAGGTTCTCTCTCTTTTTCCTTTCTCTCTCTCTCTCTCTCTCTCTCTCTCTCTCTCTCTCTCTCTCTCCCTCCTGCTCTCTCGCTCTCAGGTGTATGACCGGTGTCCGTCCCCAATCAGCTGCGTCTTCTCACTCGCATTAGTTGGCTGATGCATCACAGGAGTGTCACCATCTGGTCAAACACACACACACACACACACAGGAAAGTGCTGACAATCATCATCAAGCAAAATGAGTACTGCTTCTCACATAGGGCTATCTCAAATTAGAACATGGCCTGCTATTGGGCTTCCTGCTGTATTAAATGTGTTTTCCCCCCATTTCAAGGACGCCAGAGCACTTGTTCCATTATCCTTGAGTGAAGTGTGGCCTGGTGAGATTATTAAATCCTTATCAGCCTGAAAGTTTCTAGTCTCACATCATGACACAAGTTTTTTAACAAGTAAACCGCAACGTATATGCGATATTTTCATAGTTGTTCTATTTAAATGTATTTATATGAGCATTCCCGAGCTTTTTCTGCACCCTTGCGCTTTTGACAGAAGTGTCTACCGATACGCTTGATACTTTTTCCAAAGACCAGAAACAAACACGTTGCTTCTTATTATTGCGCGATAAGTAAAAATAACCGATATGCAAATCCGCTCAGAGACGTGACTCAGAGGCAGTAATTATCAGCTTTGTGAGGGCCTTGGAAAAAAACCTCCTACTGCGAACTGGCGCAAAGACAAAGGTTTACATCCAAACATCTGGCTCAGAAGTATGTAGTCTATTTATTGTCAGTAACAGGGTGGGTGTTGGGTAAATTGCGTATTTTAAGCTCAATGCTCCTGATTTGAAAAAACACACACACCGAGAACCAATCCATGGGTGAGATTAGTGTTTCTGATATCAAGCTAATATGAAAAAATAATGAGTCACTGTATAGGACGTTTATATTTATATAGGTTGCAACCATGTCTGTCGAGATTTTCGTAAATCTTTAGAACTATCGACATACTGCACTGTAAACATGTGCACTGTGTGTATTGTGTGTGTAAACATTATACACATAAAACATTATATATATATATATATATATATATATATATATATATATATATATATTTAGAATATATATATTCTATATATAGAATATATAGGCTCTGGGGTGGATCCGGGGTGACGGTCACAGGTCTGTGTGCTTGTGTGTGTGTGTGTGTGTGTGTGTCTGTGTGCTTACCCACGTCGGTGTCAGTGCGAATCTGCTCTTCGAGGTCTTCAGGAGATACGTAGCTCTCTGGGTCTTCCTCTCCAGGAGTGCGGGGCTTACACTTTCCACAGCAGCAGTTGAAGCAGCAACACAGACAGCAGCAGAAATAGCAGCCGGTCACCAAGCCACAAAATGCAAACAGACCCTGTAGACAACAAGTGTATATACACACACCACACACACACACACACACACACACACACACACACACACACACACACACACGTTATTTATTTAAATATAATAGGATGTCAAAAGTAGATTAAGGTCTGTATGATCATAACGAGGGAATAATTAAATTCCTCTCACCTTGGCCCACCAACTGGAGAGCATAAAATAAGTGTTCACATTCTCCTCTCCAAACTGCTGGGCCACGTAGAGCCCCAACGAGCCGTACTTGTCATAAATGTTGCGTTTTGTGATGTCCGAGAGCACAGAGTGAGCATTGTTGAGTTCTTTAAACTTCTCAGCAGCGTCGGGGTTCTCCGGGTTCTTGTCCGGGTGATATTTTAAAGCCAGCTTCCTATCCAGAAATGTGTGTGTTTACATGAGATGAGACCTGCACAAACTCTTCTACAGGATTACAGCAATGACGTAAAAACATGAATGATGCGCTTCAGTGCAGATGTTTGTAGCGCCAAACCTTTGTGTGTGTTGAAAAGCATCGTTTGGTTTGTCAGATAGAAACGAAGTTCCATGAAATTCCAACACTCATAAACAAACAGCAATAGAATGAAAAAAAGAAGAAAAAAAAAGAATGAAAAGGTTTTCTGTGTTGCTGTATATATATATATATATATATATATATATATATATATATATATATATACAGTTGGAAGAAACTACAAAAGCAAAACAATATAAATTATTTGTCATTGCCACCCTCACTGTGTTAAGTAGGGATGCAAACTTTTGCATTTCAGTTTTACAGGACAAAGTTTCACTGAAAAAGTATTCGTGTTTCATTATGTCAAATCAACATTAAAAAGATGTTTGTTGACTTGGGAATACATATTTTCTCCTTTTCTTACATTTTTTTACACCTGACTCTTACACATGCCAGTTACATGTGTGTGTGTGTGCATGTAAGCTAAACTCACGCCGTGTTCACACTGCGTCACCAGTCCTTCCCCTATTAGAATCATCATGTGCTGACCTTAATAAGTTTACACACCTCCCGAAAAGAGCATACAACGCTTACGATTCTTCTGTATATGTTTAATTTCCTTATTGGCGACAGACTAATAAGGGCCTCGTAAAGCCGCTGTGGAATAAATGGTTCATAAGCATAAACAGAGACCTCCCTAAAGTGTCACCCGTCGTCCATACGTTAAGCTCTATAATGGCTATAAATATACATAGCTCTGTTTAGAATGAATCATTTATATACCTCCCGTAAAGGTAAAGTAGTCCTCTAAAAATTTTTTGTCATTTCTCATCAACATTTTATAACGCTCCGAACACACATGCTCATTAATTCTTTATTAAGCGGACGGCCTCGGGAAGACTTGCTTCGATGACATATTCATTAACGTTAAGCAAGTGCTGTTAAAAAAAAAACGCTTTAACAACTAAATGGCTCTTAAAGGCAACGCGAATTAGTGCACTTAAGTTCTCTGTAATTGTTGGAGCGCCACTCAGACTCCGACATGAACTAATGCTATGGAATTGTCCCATTTGTTGCAGTGCGTGTGGTATTTTTAGATGGAATGAGTGCAGTGCGGCTGAGTGGCTGCTTCCAAGAGAAAAAAAAAGAGGTACAATTCCAATATGAATGGATTGTTGTCTTTGGTATCTATTGTAAATATTATCACTGCATGAAGAAAACTAAAGTCTGGAGTCATCGCAGTCATTATGACTTTTAGACCAACAGCACTGCTTTGGGATTTTCTATTCAATTTAATCCCGAAATCTGAAACGAATCTCGTTTCAGAGAATCAACACGGCGAGCCAGAAAGCTCGAAATAGATCGACTGACAGATTTTTTTTGCTTTGCCTTCCACCGGCTTGACACAATAAACCCTGTTTACACAAGTACATCCAGGAACAAACAATCGTTTAATGGGTTGCTAGATGGTTTCCATCAGCGACGTCCGGAAGCTCTTGCTTTTCAGAAAGTCGTGTAGTTATTTCGAAAGATCTATAGCCGGCCGGAGACCTTCAAAACCTACCTGTAGGATTTCTTGATGTCATCGTGAGTGCAGTTCTTGTCAAGGCCGAGCACCTGGTAGAGAGCCTCGCCTGACGTGGACAGGGCTCGCTGTCTTTGTTCAGTCATGTTCCCTGAGCATTACCTTCACATCACACACACACACACACACACACACACACCACAAAAAATAACATTTTCCGCAGAGTGACACGATTTCATCAAGGGTCAGTAAATATCTTATATCCAGCCTAAATGAGTAGGCCTGTAATATTGTCCTGGCTGAAGAATAAACATTTACTTCCTGCACCTGGGGGAAAAAAGTCATGTTTAACAACAACATACACCTGTATATATATATATATATATATATATATATATATATATATATATATATATATATATATATATATATTTCCCTCGTCTCATCTACCTGAATAATTCCATCAGAGATACCGAGCTGGTCCTGAATATTTAATAAGCTGCAAATTTACAAGACTGTGACGTTTCTCTGGATATTTGAAATGCTAAAAAAACTCCTGAGCAAATAAACCCAATAACCCAATCAATAACTGCAAACACGGGTATCGGAAAGGATACGGAGAGAATGCGGTTAGCTTACCTACCTGTTAAAGCAACTTTGTGACGCGGCAAGAGCCGATCCTCTGCGAGGAATTGCAGACGGGTCACTGGAGTCGGGTTGCTTCTCGACAAGTGAGTGGATCACTGAGCAAATGAATTATACATGGATTGAGTCATGAGTTCAGGCAAATGATTGGGTTTCGGCATGTATGTGTGTGTGTTTGGTTAACTATAAGAGGACACTAGGATGGATGGATGGATGGATGGATGGAGGGATGGATGGATGGAGGGATGGATGGATGGATGGGTATATGGATGGTATAAAGAGCGTCACCATGCTTTGCTTTGGAGAAGGCCACTCCAGTTGAGGGCAGGTAGAAAGGTGTATTCCCGAAAAACATTAATAATAAGATGGGTGCACTGATGCCATTCACATCTGAGGTATTAGGTG
The DNA here is from genome assembly GCA_030449085.1 of Kryptopterus vitreolus. Classification (NCBI taxonomy): domain Eukaryota; kingdom Metazoa; phylum Chordata; class Actinopteri; order Siluriformes; family Siluridae; genus Kryptopterus; species Kryptopterus vitreolus. The sequence continues at coordinate 1,325,584 of JACRUU010000019.1, read as the reverse complement.
AGGTAGATGCACGAACAGACGAGTGTGCACTAGATAAAGTGTGTGGACTTGTGACTATTTGGCCTTTTGGGCACATGGTATCACTGTGCTGTCACAGAGATAACTGATCATGAAGGGCACTGTGAATCTCCCCCTAGCGGTAAAGCATGGAAATGAAACTAAATGAGAAGGACTGTCCTATCTGATGAATTGATGAATTTATGTCTGGATCCATAAGATGTAAAATAACGATTAAATTAAACATTAATGAAAAATGTTAAAACACATAAAATGAAACACATCCAGATTCCCGTATGTACCTGTGTATTAAAGCGTGATACTGGTGGAGTCTGGATGTATGAATGCGTGAAAACGTGAAAACAGCGCCATCTGGTGGTTTACACAAACAATTTCAACGTGGCTTAAGCTTTATTATTTTAGCAGGTATTGATCAAAATCAGTGTTGACTGTTGAAAGAAAATGAAGACTGTTGCTTATAGAGGGCAAATTGTGATTTTATTTTCACTCCGACTATCATTTTGATGAAACTTGGGGCATAAAACTTGTATAAAATGTATAATTATACATTTTAATTAGCATTTTTAAACCTTATCTGTTTAAACAGCTCTACTTTATATATTTATGTATATAAAAAAAGTAAACGCATGAGAAATATGTATTTACGTAACTGCTTAGGAGATCAGGTTTATATACGGGTGTGATGAAGCTACATGACAAATATGATATAAACACGATTTAGTTGTGAGCTTCACGTGTTCACAGGCACAATATTTTCTGCATTAATTGTTCATTTTATTGTTTATATTGTAAATGTAAGACCAGAGACGTCATGCAGCGATGCAGTCGAAAGTTAAGGGCCTTTTTTTCAGTGGGATTCAATCAAGAGAAAAAACAAATAATTACAGGAGTTAAAAACATGGATAGTAAACATTATATTTTCCTCCGTTAAAAATATTATTTATTTCATAATACTTTATAATTCTCGCGGTTTCTGCGTGTGCATTGTTTGCATGTGCTTCGCTAATACGGCCACAAGGTGGAGCCCGAGGACACCCACAAACCACAGCTTCTTCCCTACCCAAGTAGGCGAAAGAATGAATGCTTGCAAACGTAAAATGAATTCAAACCGATATATAAAATAAATCAAATAAATAAAAATCCACCAAGGCGTTGTTTTTATTAATTAGTAGTAATATTTTGTTCTATTTGAAAAGTATATTAAACACAACCGCTTAACCTTAATACCGCCATTGGGTTCAATTCAAGTTGGACGAATCCAATACGCAGGGGTGTTGTGTTTACTCGTGGTATTATGGAAAGTTATATTTACACATATAAATTATATAAAAGTGATAAACTGGACTTGTATTAATTATAAAACTGTTTTCAGAAATCTACGCACAAAGAAAGAAACCGAGTTTTGTAGGAAAAAGTTTTATTTAATACCCCCACCCCCCCTCTGTAAATGCGCCGGGATATTTCGTAGTGGAAGTGATGAAGGGAAGTGAGCGAGAGTGGGATTAGGACACAGCCCTGCGTCATGCCTGACTTACACAATTACGCACAGAGAGAGAGAGAGGGGGAGAGAGAGAGAGAGGGGAGGAGAGAGAGAGAGAGAGAGAGACTGCGCGCTTGGGGCAAAGCATACACCGGATTCAGAGCGTCTCAGGGGGAATTAACAGGTGCGCCGCTTCCCTCCTCTCATCACAGCACACTTTCCCCCGGGGCGCTCTGACGCATGCGCACAAACGCTGTGAAACAAATCATTGCTAAATGGTTTCCTCCTAGTTAGGGAATGAAGAGAGTCCCTGATGTAGTACTACGGTGGCCGAGAAGGCCAAAAACACCTTAACAAATAATAAAACAAAATAACAAATCCTAAATCACATTAATGATACAGAAAACACATTAATAAACCCCAAAACAAAATAACAAATCTAAAAACAAAATCCGAAATCACATTAACGATACAGAAAACACAAAAACAAAATAACAAATCCGAAATCACATTAACGATACAGAAAACACAAAAACAAAATAACAAATCCGAAATCACATTAACGATACAGAAAACACGTTAATAAACCCCAAAAACAAAATAAGAAATCTAAAAACAAAGTGATAAATCCAGAAACACATTAATAAATCCGGAAACACAATGACAATTAGGCAAACCGGAAACAGTAGGTATGGTTTGAGATTGGATCAGTTAGGGCTCATTGGATTCGGCACCTGTGCATCACATGTGCACATGTGCAAAAGCACCTGTCAACGACACGTGTCTTGTCCAATGAGCGACACGTATTTAATTTTCTAACTGTACCTATCTTTTCCGACTTTGTATGAATTTGATAATGTGTTTTGTTTTATTTTTCCGGGTTTTTTATTTTGTTTTATGATTTGTTAATGTGTTTTTCTCTTCTCGGCCACTGTACTGATGAGCCATGCATGGAGAACCGTCCATCACTGCTCCTGGTTATGCAGCTCTGTGCATTCAAAGGGTTCAAAGCTCTATTGCATGCAAAACCCTGTTTTATCCTAATCACCAATACAGCATTTCATCATTACAACATAACACACACACACACACACACACACACACACACATTGGCCGATGCAAACTTTTCCCCTTTTTATATTTTGTGATTAGAATCAGAAATTAACCTTATTGCCAAGTATCATGGGTTTCATGTACAAGGAATTTGTCATTGTGTGCTTGTGCTATGAAAATAAAATAAAATAAAACTAGGAAAATCAAATACACTGGTTTTGATTATAAAATTATTATTATTATTATTATTATTATTATTATTATTATACATTTTTATATTCTAGAAGTCTAATGAAAATTAAGGTAATGAAAAAAAATCTCATCCATTCATATTTTTTATGCATTTTTAACTTTTAATGTAACTTTTAAATTCTTAATATTTGATTAATGCCTTTTAAGTCAGTGTGACTAGAATATAAGGCTGGATGTAAAAACAATCCTGATTGGTTATTAAATGTGAACAAGGCAGAGGTCTCTTAATGGATTGCAGAACATACACATACTTCAGGGTTGTAATGAAGGATTTTGAGTAATAATTATCAATTGTCTGAAGGAATTAAATAGCTTTCTTGCTTCTACATGTACAATTTCCTCCGTATCCAGAATGCATTTTTTTTTAAAGACCATACATTCAGGTCCAGGTTCTTTGCTTCAGGAGGGTGAAATTGATCTCGGCGGAAGAGGCTCAGGGCTGCGTGGCAGGGGGTTGGGCTGTGCTGAATTGTATTCTAAGCTGCTAAGGGGAGGAGGTGGGAGCGAGTCATTGTACCCACCGTTGGCATACGGCCTGATTGTTGCCATGGCACGGCGTGCTATTGTCCCCTCGGCCTCCTGCAATTCAAGTTAATACATTCAAACACTTTAAAACGAAAACATCTTATGTTTGATTCTTTTACAGTCACGGGTTTGTCTTTGCATCCAAAATGAATCGGTGCTCGGATTTCTTGCAGCGTCGGATGTGAAATGCAAGCCTGGGCTGTTGATGCGCTGTAGCGTTATTGCTTATTTACCATCGTTCCAGAAATTTCAGGGGATTGGAGGCTTTTATAGCATACTCACTTTACACTAATACAAAAATACATGAAAAAAAGAATATAATATATAATACAAAATAATGAGAAAAAACATTAGAGGTGAATAAATCCTAACAAAGCAGTGTTTAGATCTGATAATTAATGTATTAATGGGGTAGTGATCATTTACTAATGCCATGACTTTCCAACAACCTTCACGGCTCATATGTACGGTATGCATGATGTGTTTTTATCTATTGTTTCTGTAAACAGATAGACAGACAGATAGAAACAATTTTTCATGAAAAACAAGAACTATGTAAATTGATAAATATTACTATTTCTGTTGGTACTGACTCATCAGTTTCACTACAAGATTTATATCTATATATCTTTATATATATATATATATATATATATATATATATATATTTATATATATATATATATATATATATTTTTTTTTTATTGAAAGAGTTGCATTCCACCACATAGTCCTCTTTCCAGGGATCTTTTCCTTACTTTCTACATACCATAACTACGACTATGTATATAATAAATACTGGATAAAACAAGAGATGAAGGTAGGAAAGTGGAAACCTTCCACCCATTTCTCATAGGAAATAATCGTTATGCTTTTTCACAATATGAATCCAGGACCAGTTCCTAATCAAGGCCTCCTCGTCCCGTTCCCGGTCATCCTTTGTGAGCTCCTTCCCTTCTGGGGGCCCTTGAAGTCATTCCTAACCCCCTTTGGCTGAACAGCATTCCTGTCATCACGGTTGAGTTGTGGCCGTGTTCTGGCACTCAGATCTGGATGAGTTCATCGCTGTCATTCCATGCTGCTATATGAGCCATATGAAGTGCTCGCTCTGGATCAACATTTGACTCATTTTCTCTCAGGGATGCTACGTATGCGAAGTATACAGAGGCCGTCCATGCCTGCTTGTTTTTAAAAGGGGAAATACAAACTGGTGTGGAATGGCGTACACTTCTAGTTAAAGTGGCGGCGCTTATGAGCAGTGATTAGATTCCGTATACAATGTACTTCCATTAGAAACAGGAAGTCAGCGCGACAGCCCGTTGAGTGATTTACACAGCAACCAATAGCATTGCGGACACATCAAAACGACTACCAGAATATAATCGCCATATATTCGCCTGTGCATTCATTTGAAATCCTGGACAATGGGATGTTTATGCGGCAGAGGAACAGTCTGCCACAGTCACCAGAAGTGATAGAAAAATACAATGGGTTCCTTTTAGTAATAAAGGACTAAACAGAAAAACCCTGAAGGTGTATAAACTCAAAATCACTACAAAATGTATATGGGAGTCGCACCATAAAAGAACAAACGATTCATGCTTGAGAATTTAAAGACACAATTCTGTTTTCCGATACCCATTGCTTCATTCTTTTGCGTCTTTTGGTGAATGAATCACTGCTTGAGACGACTCGCTCTTCTGAGTCACATTAACGACTCGTTTCAAATGAACAATTCATTAATGACCCATCGTTACTGTAGAGCAAGTCCTGCCCCTGGGCCTGGGACACCAGTTGGCTCCTTAAAATAACTTGTCTACAATATAACCATTAAATGACATTTCTCCTTCCTGCCTTGTCCACTTCAGTAAGTGTGCAGGAATTCAGAAAATTAACTTGTTTTTCTAAAAAGTAGAAATTTGGAGAAAGGCACCAGATTTTTATGCTTTGTTTGCAGATAAACAGAAAACACCTATGAGTGCAAACCAACAGCAAGCTGATGTTACACAGCATTGTCACCCGCAATGACTGCATAGTAATCTTCCTTTTTTTTTTAACCAAATACACCAGGATCACTGTATTTATTGTGCCCACATGCGGTTCCCTCTGGGTTCTCCATTGTCTTCTGACTAGAGGACAAGATTCCCTGGATTATATATACCCATTGTATCTCACAGGACAAGCTCCAGATCCACCAAAAAAAACTTGAACAGGGTTGAATGATAACTAAATGCAATTTCTCCCCAATATGAATGTTTTGCTCTTTCTTTCGAGATTTGCAAGTCCACTGGTGTCCATAACAGTTTTGCTGTCAAACACTGCTTCGGATTCCAGAGTTCACTTTAAGTAAGAACGTGTTCTCTGAGTGACTCATGCCAGTGAGGGTAATCACAGGCGGTGATGTAGGGCAAACCCCGGCGTGTGGAATACCCTCGCTGAGGTCCATACAGTCGGCACACGACTGCATATCAATCAGTCGCGGAGTCGCCCTGGACGCTCCGGCCAATCGCATTGCTGATATTTAAATCGAGTTTCGGGTTTACTCCAATCGGACCCGGGTTTGCACGAACAGCCAAGCAGGGATTGGTTGGAATTTCTTTTCTAAGCGGCGCTTCTCGTACAGCCTTCTTGTCTGCATGTTCGGAAGCTGCTTGCAGTGTTTTGGGGAAAAGCAAAGCAAAGCGAAGAAAGAAAGAAAGAAAGAAAGAAAGAAAGAAAGAACGAAAGAAAGAAAGAAAGAAAAGCCTGTGGAGTGAACTGGCTGCGCGTGCTCCCCCCTTTTTTTCTCCAACATTTATTTCAAGAGCTTCAAATGAACGGAGGAGCAAAAAAATACCTGCATCGGATATGTTTTATTATTATTTCTTTTATGCGTTTATTTATTTTTTTGGCCAAGCCACACACTGGTGCATTGAGTGAACCGTGAGGTCTGTTCGCTCTTATCTATCTGCATTGAGAGGAGGGGAAAAAAGAGAGAGGGAGAGAGAGAGAGAAAGCGTTGAATAAAAATGCGGCGCTGATCTTGAATGAAATCGGTCGGAACCCCCTCATGAAAACGAGTCAGTGCTCATTTCCTGCTGGATTCCTTTCTTCTTTCTTTCCTTTCTTTCTTTTTTTTCTTTTTTTTCTTTCTTTGATCGCTCGTGCATTCTTCTTCCTCTCCGTGTTACATTGTTGCTTATTTTTTTTTCCCCTGAAGTGCTCGTGCCTTTTGTCTTTTTATTCGGAAACGTTGCGCGGAGCCATTTCACGATGAGGCTCGAATAACACACAGCTATAACACACACACACACACACACAACGGAGTTTAAAAATGAGGAAGCATTTTTTAAAAGATACTAAAAAGGTCCAGGCCTCGCCTTCAGAAGGGCCCGGGTTGCCCGAGGAAAGGGGGAGAGGGATAAAAACCGAATAAAGGAAAAAGATAGAAAGGAAAGACGACGAAGAAGAAGAAGAAAAGAAAGAGGGGGGGGGGAAATGGACCACGCGTACGGGAGAACACGGACAGCACCAACGACGGCGGCGTGTGCGCGCCCGCGCGTACGACTTTCCCCATCGAGCCGAACAAAATGAAGCACTTCGACTCGTGAACGTCAGTTTAATTGTGTTTCAAGAATCAAACAAACAATAATATTAATAAACCCCATTTTGGGGCTTTTTTCCCTTTTTTTTGCAAGACGCCGTTCTATTGCCAACCCCTTGACTTTTCTTTTTAATGGCTCTGCGTTTTTTTTTTTTTTTTTTTTATTTAATATTTTTTTGATCCGGATCCTGCGTTCATATTGTTCAATGGAAGTATGTTATCAGTTACCGGTGTTGCCTCTGGACAGGCCGGTTCCCAAGCATGTGCTGAGCCGGAGAGGAGCGATCAGCTTCAGCTCCAGTTCCTCTCTGTTCGGCGCTCCGGACCCGCGGCAGCTGGCGCAGGTAAAACCCCACGAATCCAGACTCGTTTACTTCACTTGTGCGTTCACATTGCCCCACGCTTCAATTCCCGATTAAGTCGCAGGTTTAACGCTGCTCCGTCATTATAGCTTGTACTTTATGCTGATAAGGTGTTGGGCATCTTTTGTTTTGTACTTAATTTCTATAATATGTTTGATCCTCATTGCGTTCACACTACAGTTTAACAACTGAACCAATATTCGGTTTGTATTGGGGGGGTGGACTTTTGTATCTTTTGTTATACACTGTTAAGGCTATAGATACCGTTGAGTATTTACTGGATTTGTTTTTGTTTTTCTAATCTATACATTTTGGGGTTCTACAACTAGGGTTTCGTCTTTTAAGCATTCCAATATTTAATGTTTAATATTAATGTGTGTATAATATATATATATATATATATATATATATATATATATATAATATATATATATATATATATATAAAATATATATACTTTAATGTAATGTAATATATAATAGAACCATCTAGAATGGTGTTATACTGTTTTTGAGTGCTCAGTGTTTGTTTGTACCTATTGTAAAGCATTCCACAGTTTAATACCAGAATTGTTTGATACTTCTCTTTATGCTTCTATTCAACCTGATAGCTTATACACAGGTTTGTAGTTTATACAAGAAAAGTATATACTCTAATGTTTAGTAACCACAGGGTTTTTCCTTTTTTTTTCATTGCTAAATTGTTTCTTTATTATTTTCATACAGCTGGAATTCGTCCCTAATTTGTATTCTGGAGTTTACTCGGGGTTTACACAGTTGCGGTTGTTCTCTTGTGTTCAGTTAAATCTGCACTTGTACCACAGGAGTTCTGAAAGTATATTGCAAGAGATGCTGGAAAGCTGGTATTATATATTTGAGTCCTAAATCGTTCACACTGCAATGAATTGGGTTGGTTTTCTTGAGTTTGTTATTCACTGACGCTTCATTCGCAGAGGTTTAATAGTTTTTACTGCACTTAAACAGTAGGTACTTTTTTGGGGTTTTTTTCCCACATATGCACATATTGGGTGCACGTAAATTAGTTTAGTATTCAGGAATTCGGTTTATACTCCTGGGATTCAGACTTTTTAACCCTCACTTCATGCAGTGCTTTATATTATATCCGAGAACAGAAGGGTTTTATATCATGTGTTTAATTCTACTTTTAATGCTCTCTGATCTTTTAAATGTATGATTTATACTCCTGTATTTATATTCTCTGGTCTGTTGTGCATTTCTGTCGTCTATCTTTCTGCTGTGCGAGCTCGGGCCGTAATCTTCGCCGTCTGCCTGGCCTCTTATCTTCGGCTGCAAGTTTGTAAATAATATAAATTGAGCGGCGTCACAGATGTGTTTACTTTGCAGTCTGTTTCTCTTGGCGCTGGAAAAACAAATGCAGTGCTCTTAAACATGTGAAGTTATATGGCCTGTAACATAACAGTAGTTTTAAACTTGTCGCTCGCTACTTGGCACCAGTAGAGCCATGGAGTTGCAGAGTTCGGAATTTTGTACGTTATAAATCGTGAGCTGATTGGTTGTAAGAAGAAGCAGCAAGACAGTTCCGTTACTGATATACTAAACTAGTTTGGTATGTATGTATATATATATATATATATATATATATATATATATAGATATATATATATATATATATATATATATATATATATATATATATATATATATATAAATATAATCAACACAACTTATAACGTTGGTGATCGAACGTGTTTTGCAGTTCCATATTGAACTCGAGCTGTTAGTATGTCTGCGTGGGATTATGGGTTTCATCCCTTCATCCAAATAATCCCAAATTGGAATTTAAAAGCAAAAATCGATCAAAAAGCTCAGCGTTCATACTCTTTAAGAACCAATCGAAACATTGGGCAAATGTAGTGACGTGGTACTTTCTGGCATTTAAATGGAACTGCCTCCGGGGCATTTGGCTGGAATTTCATGTGTGTGTGGAATGTAAGACGTAGCCCAGAGTCCAGGCCGAGACTTGCCCAAGCCTATGTGCGCCTGTCATATGTAAACATGTGCATGGGAGAGGGAGACGGTGTGTGTTTTCTTATGCACGTTGCGGTTGCCTTCATGGTTCTTCGACGAAACGAGAACGTCATGCCGAGATGGAACGGACAGAATGTTTCTCGTGGCTACACTCGGCAACAAATTAAACCTGCACTTAATTGTGCGATTGCTGGTTGTCTCGGTCAAATGGTGACAGCATCATTACAGTCCGCCTCTTTCACCAGGACGTATTAAAGATGGACAAAAGTGTGGCTCCAAAAATGTCTTCATCTGATTCTTATAGAAGTCGGATTAATTTTTTTCCAGTAAATCTGAAATGGCTACATTGCTTTATTTTAGTAACAAATATCCCTATATCCCTATATAGAATAGAACTTTATTGTCATTGTACCACACGGTACAACGGAACTGTGGATGAACCCCAACAACAGTCCACGGTACGAAATATAAAGAAGCACATATGGGAAAAATATAAGAAATATTTACTGATATCTGCACACCTGACACTGGCTATATGCCTTGCCATATAGAGAGCACAGAGATAATATTGTACTGTATGTACGTTTTCAGCCACGAAAGCGGTTCTAACGCGCACTCGGACACGGGACGCAGTCGTTTTTATTTTTATTTACATTTTTTCACGTAGCATTTTTGTCTAAACGAAGTCTACGCTGAATATTTCACAAGCTGTAGGGAGCAATTAGCCTTTTCAAATATTGTTTCTGCGCTGTTAGGAAACGTGAGTGACTCTCGTAACGCTGTGTGTGTGTGTGTGTGTGTGTGTGTGTGTGTGTGTGTGTGTGTGCAGTTGTGAAGGGGTGTGTGTTCAGTGTGTGTGTGTGTGTGTGTGTGTGTGTGGGGTTGTGTGTGTGTGTGTGTGTGTGTGTGTGCATTGTTGAAGGGGTGTGTGTGTGTGTGTGTGTGTGTGTGCTCCATGCTGCCATGTTTATCATGACTGAGGTGGGCTACGTTACATAGTGAGGCGGTTAAACATGTGCTTGGGCTTTAGGGGCAGGGGTGTTTGGCCGCGTTCCAACTCTACAGATGGCCACAACGCTCGCGCTCTCGTTCCCTTTCGCACACGCTCTTGTTCTTCCTTTCTTTCATTCTTTTTTTTTAATCTTCTCACACCTTCTCTCTGCATTCTTTGCGCTATTGCACTACTATCACTCCATTCCCCCATCCGTCCCGCTCTCCCACTCTCTTGTTCTTCTCAAACAGGCTCGTTTTTGTTAAACGAGTCGTCATCTCGCACGCAAAGGGACGTTCCGATTTACACGGGAAAAAATCCCAACCTTTGTGTCATCATGCGTGTGCAAAGCGCACACTTCCCACCGGAATAGGACGGACGTTGCTTTGAGGAATGCAACGATGTTAAAGGGTCTGCGGTGGTTTTATCGTTGTTGTCGCGATGTCCGGTACGGGGAAAATCTAATATATACATACGGGAAGATTCCCGTCTTTAGTGTGTTTTAATATTAGAAACAAAGCAACAAAGTTCACAGCCATAACAACATTCATATTCACACACGAATCGTGAGGGGCACGGTGGCTTTGCAGTTAGCACGTTCATCTCACACCTCCAGGGTCCGGGTTCGATTCCCGTCTCGGCCAAACATCCAGTGTGTATCCTGCCTTAATGCCCATAAACGCCTGAGATATACACAGACTCCCCGTGACCCGAGGGAAGATCGGATAAAGCGGTAGAAGATGAATGAATGAATGAAAACATTATGTGGAAACCTGAGTAAAGATGTGCACAACTTGTCCCCGTTTGCCATTATAACAAACTCGGAGTGTTCAACAAAACTGCTCCACTAGATATTGTGGATATATTGTGGTTGGTGGTGAAGAGGAAATTTTATACTACAATTTGTGGTAAAAGTAAATAAAAACAAATAAATCAGGTGTCGCAAAACAACTTCTAGATTAATATACAAACACAAAAAAAACCCGGCTGTAATCTGATGGAAATCTGATATCAGTGACTGGTAAAACATGACCTGTGTTTAATCCTTATAATACAACGACAGGGAAGTGAATACACTACACAACAAGGCTGTCATAACATTTACATTCTATTTACATATCTCAGCTGCAGCTTGCACAAAAAAAAACAATTGTCTTTAATAATCTAATGATGCACTTTGGTGTGAATCACTTCCTTTATTAACCTTATAAGAATATATAATTTTCTTTATATAAATATTGGCAGGTTTGTCTCAAAAATGTTTCAAAAACATGAAGTAGAATCATTTCACAATTGCCCCAATAAACAAACATGTTTTTTTTTCTTCAGATTTTATTAAAATATCGCTTCATAAAGAATTACAAAAATGCAGCTAATAATATTTTTCTCTATTTAAATTAATTTTTTATTATTATTATTTATTATTTATTTTATTATTGGAATCAACATGTTTATTCCTAAAGTTCAGCAACATTTCTGACAATATAACAGTAGTTGCTTTAACCCCCCCCCAGCATTCGCTAGTTATCGACAAATAACATACTGCAAATGTTGAAAAAACGTGAAAAAAACTAAATAATATTGCAATTTTAATACGAATGTTATCATTTTCTTTATTTGCAAAAATGTTTCTTTTGGCAAACTAGAAAAAAAAGGAAAAGGTTGGTCCTGTTGGGCTTTTTGGTAGATTTGCGATGATAGACGGATTCTCCGATCCGTCGCAATTTTCATCGCAGGTGCCGGTGTCGTGGTAAAGCTGCTGTGTTTGATTAGCGTCACGAACAGTTTCAGATGCTCTCGGATCTTGTTTTATTATCTGCAGCTTCCGTTTCGGCTTACCGAAATTTTATAGGTCAAACCTCAAGTCTATTTCATAATATCAGCAGACGAGTGCGAAGTATAAACGAGGAATGAGTGCTCGTTATACAGGGCAGCATTGAAATAACTGGATTCGATGGTAAACTTTGATATGATCCATGATTTGGAATCCGTTGTGGAACCGCCAGACCACAAACTGCTGCTGATAAAGCAGATAATAAGAGTGGCTGGGACGAAATTTTCCAGTAATGCAGCTCAGCCAATGCAGCTACTTCAGCTGTTACACCCTTCCTTTATCGAAGTCCGATTTGTCTTCGTTTCTGAATTTATTTGAGATTCTTTTCCACGTTGAAATGGTTACAATCGTCAATTGCTGTATTTAAAGCCCTGGTGATTCATTCTTTTCTGACATGTGTAAATTTTTTTTGGAACGATCGCTTTTAGTAAATCTTGCTTGTAGAGGCAACGGCGCTCTCGATTACAATTCGTATCGCAATTGTTTTAGAAAACGTTCGCGAACGGCGAAGCTCCCAACGTTTAACACGGTGCGACGCTTCATTAGGAGCCTTGACCGAACACTATTAACGTTTTACAGTATGAGGGCAAGTCGTCGGGGTTTTCACCAATTCCCCACTACGCCCCTGCTAAGCGCTACGCTGTCCGCCTCGGTGTACTCATCCTTCTCGTTTGTATCATTAGTGTTATCGTGTGTAAACGGAGACCCGAAACCAGCCTTGTATCGCGGTATGGGTTAGGAAGTCTGAAATAGGAAAGATTAGCCGTCGGCTGTGGCGCGCGAGTCTGTCGGAGGCCTCCTCGCTCGTGTTTCTTCTTGAATTTGTTTATCTTCAGCGAGGCGATAAGGGTTCCGTGCAGAGCCGTTGGATTGACGTAGTTTCAGGATGTGGTAAGAATGCTGAATGAGCTGTTCAGAGTTTCACAAGTTGTTGTTGTTGTTGTTGAGGTGCGCGCGTGTGCGTGTGTATGTGTGTGTGTGGCTCTGTGAAAACTCTAGTCTGATACACTCTAATCTCACAGACATTAGTCTTTTTGTTGTTGTTGTTCATTTCTATCTAGTCGTATCTGATGATCCCCTTTTTATCTGTGTCAATAATCCTGTAAATAAAACAACATGCGAATAATCTATGGAATATTCAGTTTTCCCATCCACACATGCGTGCAAGAAATGGCAAGTACAACACAAAACGTGATTCGTTTATAGACTTTGCGTGCGTAAAGGTTGGGCGTGTAATAGTTGCAGTACAGTACACTTTATACCGTGTGACAGTTTAAACAGGCTGCGGTCGCCTCTTAATCCCATTTAACAATTACTTTTTTATAAATGACATCATCAATGCTTTCTTGTCCTTAACGGCATGCAAGTGTTGCGTTTGCTTTTTTCTGATTGGTTAGAAGGTTGTCATATTTTAAATTTTTTTACACAGTGCATGGATTCTTGGTACCAAGCAAGAAATTGGGTAATATTTTCTCTTTTTAGACCCCCCCAAAAAAGAAAACAAAACCGATGCAGACGGTGTTTTCTGGAGGTAGCACTTTTATTACACGATAGAAAATGGCATTTGTTTGTTGCCGACACTTTGTTAAAAGTAAAACTCCAAGGTGATCTTATTCCTACTGGCGGGTTTAATGTCTTATTTTTCAAAGTGCTGCTGGTGTTTTGAGAACTATTCAGTTTATGATGCCTTTATGAGGCGTTACAAGCCGGGCTAGGGTTTAGGCCTCACAGCTTGAGTAAAGTCACTGGGGTGTGTAGGTAAATTAGATGCGCGATTATAAAGGATGGCTTTTAGATGTGTTAGAATGAACTGTTCCTTTCCCTTGAACTGAAAGAAAGAACAGCGCCTGTTCCCTGTGCACGATGTGTTCGAGGATATGGGATGGAATGGAAGTCTCCTTGAACACATGCGGGATGAATGTGAATGCTGACGGCACCCCAGGCCTCGTGTATTCTGTACACCGTTTAGTGACGACTTTAAACTTGCGTCATAGTGCCATGGGGTATTGTGTATAAATAAAACCATAAGTGCTGAATGAAGTAAAATTGCACGACACTCTTTTATTATTATTTAAAAAAAAAAAAAGCCAGCTTGCTCCTGGTCGGGAAACATGCGGCAAACCCGTGACCAGCTGATTTTTCTGACCTATTTTTTCATGATTTTATTTTATTTTATTTTATTTTTTTCACTTTTCCTCCACATCGAATTAAAACTGGATGAGGATAATGTAAGTTATTCATTCATGATGCTTTGGTGTGATTCAGACACTGTGTTTTGTGTGCCTGGTTGTTTATTTGCTTCTCATTGTGCTTGTTCTTCCTATAATTGCGTAATTGCTCACAGTGGATGAATGCATAGTATATGTTTGTGTGTGTCCCCCCCCCCTTCCTTCCCCCCCCCCACCCCCCCCCCCCCCCCCCCCCCCCCCCCCCCCCCCCCCACAGTTAGAAAGCAGACTGTACCTGAAAATAAAAAGCGATCGCATTTTGCAGAAAAAAAAGAATAAAAAATGCACATTAATACAACAAGAAAATGTGTGATATATATATATATATATATATATATATATATATATATATATATATATATATAAAGATATAGTATATATAAGAAAATGTATATAAAAATTATATCAAAACACTCAGGAAAAATTAGGAAGTTCCTTTTTTGCAAAAAAAATGAGCAATGGATTTATTTATTTATTCCATAATTAGGCCACGCCTCTTATCTATTTTATGTTTAGCAAGGTAATCGTGTCTGTATAATTATTTATTATTAAATATTATGTATTTATAGTAAAATTGGGATTTTTTGATTTCTGAAAAAAATAGAAAAAATGTAATTAACATATAGAGGGCAATTCAAAAGTAGTCTTACATTTTTATATGTGCCTTTCATTTTATATGGAGCAAACTGGGTAAAAAACAAAACAAAAAAAAAAACTGCAAAAAAAGCAATTCATGGACCCATGAAGACAAAATTCAGTTTCCGGACTCTACATGTGGTCTTGAGATTTTTAAAAAGAACAAAAAAAAGTTTTGGTTTTGGCTTCATCAGTCGTATTTATGAGGCGACTCGTACAGGAATGCACGGCGTGAGCGTGCAGCGTCTCACAGCTGCGTGCTATAACTCGTAAAGAAGCTCCGAATTTATGAACCCCGAGCACTGTTCCTTTAAATCGGGGGGTCGAGGGAACGGGAATCTTCACGCCTTCCTCTTTTACCTGCATTTTATAGTAAGAGGAAGAATGAAACGCTGGTAAAAGCGACCGTTATTGCGTGCAAAAGAAAACAGAAACGTGAGCATGTGCGTGCTTTAAAAGAAGGGACGTGACCTACACGTGACCTCGATATGACACTCGTGTTCACTCTGAAGACGTGAGTGCAACTTCCTGGAGACCCGAGGCTGGTTTGCAATGCGAGGGGGAGAGGAAAAAAAAAACCCACCCCGAGTGATTTTACTTTAATTGTACCTCTTTTTTTTTTATAACGAGTTAAATTTGAAAGGGCTGGAATTAAGGGTGTATTCCATCATTTTTTTTTTTTTATATCTTTTTAATTTTTATATATTTATATCTGAGTCACGTTATTGCTCAATAATAGCACATCTCAAAATGGTAGAAACCAAAGTTCGTTACAGAACGTCCCGTTTTTAGAGTTGAATGAAGTGTGGAGAACATTCATCGCTTACATCATCGCAGATACGCAATAACAGGGCATTGCTGTGTTATTTCTTCATAAAGCGGCGGGGGGGGGGGGGGGGGGGGGTGTTACTTTACAAAACGTACTTTACAAAACGCCTACTATTTTAAAAATTGTGAAATAAACATCTCCCTGCAACATATCAACAATTATACAAATTATAAAATGTTTATTAATATAAAGTTTAGTGGTTAGCACGTTCGCCTCACAAATCCAGGGTCCGGGTTCGATTCCCGTCTCGGCCATGTGTGTGTGGAGTTTGCATGTTCTCCCCGTGCCTCAGGGGGTTTTTCTCCGGGTTCTCCGGTTCCCTCCGTCGGTCCAAAAACATGCACGGTAGTTTGTTTGGCACCTTGGAAAAATTGTCCCTAGTGTGTGTGTGTGTGTGTGTGTCCTGTGATGGGTTGGCATTCCATCCAGGGTGTATCCTGCCTTAATGCCCATAGACGCCTGAGATAGGCACAGACTCCCCGTGACCCGAGGGAAGATCGGATAAAGTGGTAGAAGATGAATGAATGAATATAAGATATCAGGGCACGGTGGTTTAGCCTCACACCTCCAGGGTCCGGGTTCGATTCCCGTCTCAGTCATGTGTGTGTGTGTGTGTGTGTGTGTGTGTGTGTGTGTGTGTGTGGAGTTTGCGTGTTCTCCCCATACCTCAGAGGGTTTTTCTCCGGGTTCTCCGGTTTCCTCTCTGGTCCAAAAACAAGCCCATAGTGCCCTGAGATAGGCACCGGTTCCCCGTGACCTCAGGGAAGATCGGATATAGCAGCAGAAGATGGATGAATGAATATAAGATTTCTGGGAACTCCCTAACGAGTTCCGTTCCAAAAGTTTCGTTCATAGTATGAATTTGTTCGTAAGTTATGTAAGTTGGCGTTCGTTATTGACTGCGCATATCTAAATATAATCTAGAAAAATGTACTGCATTCCTGAATCCGGCATTTAGGAAAAGTTATAAAAACACATTCACAATGAATAAACAGTATAAAATAATACAGTAATGTATACAGTAAGTGCTGTACTTACGGAATGTGGTGGTTAATACGTGAGGAGGAGGAAGAGGAGGAGGTAGGCATTACATGGTTATTACACTCGTTCGCTATACTCTGTGTTTATTAAACTACGTAACTAGCGTTTCGAATCCAAACTAACTTTACTGCCGATTTCGGAATTGCAGTGGGCGTGGCCGATGACACGACTGCCGATCCGTTCTAAAGACTGACATGTCGAGCGACTCTCGGATGACTTATGACTGATAAAATGCTCATCCAGGAAGTGTGTCTCCCCGGATGACCGTTGTCTTCGTTTCCTGCCTGTCCCACAGACCTCAGGATTGGGGGGGATGGGTGCACCCAACGTCTTCCTGTGTTTAGTTTAGGAATCAACAGTCGCATGCTTCATCTCTCGATCCATTCGCACGCCCACATCTCTTCTCCCCCCCGTCCCCTGTTTTTGGGTATTAGTCCTGTGAACCCTGTGATGAGTTTACATATTCAAGTGAGTCGTAGTAGGAGCTCACGTGCGCGCGTGTGTGTGTGTGTGTGTGTCGAAGATTATTTCCAGACAGTAAAAGTCACAGTTAAAATCTCACCCTTTAAATAAGTCTGCATCGTGTGGAAAGTCATGTTAGAAACAGTGAGATGTCGTGTGTGTGTGTGTGTGTGTGTGTGTGGTAGCGCCCACAGTGCGGTGTTCGGTTCGACTAACGTGCTGCAAGGCTATTTGTGGAAACTCTCCTCCACAGACATATGTGGTGATGTCAATGCTACGACGGGCCTAATTTGGGCTGCGGGAGAGCGTTTGATTGCACACCTGTTCTCCAAAACGAGGTGTTTGCGAGGCCAAGGCTGTTGTAGGGAAATGGATTCGAACATGACGCATACCTGGTTAACAATGGACAGGGTTATTTATTTATTTATTTATTTAGAGTCAAAGTCCGGGCTGTCACAATACCAGAGGTTCGCATCAAAAGCCAAATGACCACATGGTTTGTTGTTACACGGGAAAGAAAGAAAGAAACAAGCGCAAGCGATCGATTTTACAGTATATAATATATGGCCAAAAGTATGTGGACACTGAGTTGTCGCCATGATCATCTGGTCTCTAGAAACAGGATACAAAGGCGTTGTGGAGAATTCCGCGTTTTATGGCGACGGATGACGTGTCCTGGTCACGCACGCTTTACGTGCGATCCGGCGTATGTACATGCATATTGCTATATGATACACATCATAATATAGGCAAATATTTGAATTTGTCTTATTGATGATTTAAGGACAGACTCCAATAAATAATTGTGTTTGTTCTGGGTAGCGTGTGTGTGTGTGTGTGTGTGTATCATTAAATACACATGTTATATGTCTTAATATACTATAGTATTGTATAATATAGTAGTTATACAGTTATATATGTATATGTAAAGAGAGCGTTGTATAGAAAAGTCATCTTATTATTTATTTTTCAGGTGTTAAACTATAAATAGATAAAAACTATAAAAACACGTCCTGTTATTTTTATTTATTTTTTATTCCATTTTTTATCGCTCCAGAAAACGATGACGCAACAACTGCTAACCGATTTGTAATATAAAGGCGAGTGAGGGGGGAAAAAAAGCCAGACGTAAACGTCTACAAACCTAGATAAGGATTGTGGGGATTTTATAGTGATGTTTCAACCCTTAACATGAAAAACAAAAACAAACAAACAAACCCACGAACGTCACTATTCGTCAACAACAAACTCCAGTCAGATGTTCGAAAATACTGATTTCAAGAAAGATGGAAAATTTCATGGCTTTTATTGATGAGAAGACAATCAACAAAATAATAAAGATTGATGAAAGGGTGGGGGGGGGGGGGGTCCTTTATGAATATTAATGGTAGAGTGTGTGTGTGTGTGTGTGTGTGTGTGTGAAGGGTAAAGCACTGCATTATATAGTGTACTGAACATATGTCCTGATCTCCTGTATGTAAATGTATAGAGTAGAAAGAAATGGTTGTGCCCTGATTGTTTATTAGGGGTGCTGGAGGTTCGGGCAGCGTTTTATTTAGTAAATGGAGTGTACAGTGTGCACTCGAGCTGTTCTGATAAGGAGACGGGAGCATGTTCGTTCCCTCCAAGCACCTCCTGCTGCATGCGTCAATGAACCTGCTGCTCTGATTTGCTGTTGCTTGGATTCTACGGGGAATTGGGGGGTGTATTGGTTTCGGTCTGCGTGAGGGAGGCGGGGTTTACAAGAGGCGTTCATGGCCATCATGGACAGCTGGTTTGTGTATGTCTGTGTCTCTCCATGGCGCCTGTCCCATGATTGTGTGGTCAGGTGACGGCAGCACGGCTAAGACAGCTGCACTAAGCTCGGCACTCAGCAGTCAGCGCTCTGCCTAGGCCTTAAGCTTGGGTCTCTAACACACACACACACACACACACCCACACACACCCACGTTCTGACACTCAGTAACACTTGAAGACCCGAGACTATGATCATTGGTGTCCTCGAGGTCCAATGGGAATAGCTTTAATATGGTCTGTAATTGCTTTTCTCATCAGATGGATTTTCTCCAAGGTAGGTTTTTTTGGAGTGAATTGTGACTTTTTGGACCTTTTCTGGAAAAAAAGACATCTTAATTATTAATATATATATATATATATATATATATATATATATATATATATATATATATATATATATATAATTCTATCTAACAAATAAAACGTCTAACAAATAATTGGAGCGTGTTTTTAACGTCTACATGAGTCACATGAGTCCACCCTCCTTTTGAACTTTTCTACTCCGAGATTCGCTCACTTCATGGCCCAGGGTGTGTGTGTGTGTGTGTGTGTGTGTGTGTGTGTGTGTGTTATGGCTGTATCCTGGAGTAACAGAACACACAGTCACCTTGGATGAGCGAAAGCCTTTGAAAACAGCATGTTTCGAAAAATCTCCAATGAATTGGTGACTGGTTGTTTTTTTTTTTTTCCCCCCAAAATTCAGCTTACATTCTAGATTCACACCTGCAGCTGGGTGGGGGGGTTCGAAGGGGGCGGGGGTGGGGTGGGGAGTTTGACTGGGTGGGGGGTATTCACCTCGGTTTGGCACAACGAGCTTCCGTAGTTCTCCGCCTCCCGCCCCACGAAATACAAAATACAACATGGCGGCACTTTGACGAATCCAAAGAGCTCGTTTCCAAGAGGGGGCGGGGTTTCATCAGTGGTAAGGAAGCGGTTCGGGGTTTGTAGCTTCAGACAAACCAAAGCCCCGCGGTAACATTTAACTAACGTTTGTTGCAGCACGACTTATTTATTATTATTTATTACGTTTAATTGTTTATTAAACGTAATTATGTTGTTGAACACCCTCTACAAACAGGCACAAATAACAGCACATTATCCGCCACTTTATGCAAAATTTCGAATTTCGTCTAAAAAAAAATTCAATTTATAACAATGTTTTATAAAAAATTTGAATAAGCGTTTTATCTGGTTAGCTAGGCGACAAAGAAACGAAATTAAATAGTACTGCTGAAAATCCGACGTACTAATTGCTGTATTTCCGATCTTTTTTCTTTTATGATGAAATCTTCTTACATCTACCCCCCCCAGTATCATTGCAAAACTATATATTACTTCCTAATTTAGTGAAATGCGACTTACCAATGAACCGCATATCTCTTTGATCTTACGCGTGTGTGTTGTAGCTAGATTTGATCTCGGCGAGACGTTGACCAATCGGATGGCTGTATCGTGTGTTTATCGAGCAAATAGGCTCGTCCCGTTTGAAGTTCCTCGTTATCGCCGTTTTGTGAAGAAGCAGGCGACGGAACCATCCAGAAAATCAACTTTTATTTGTTGATCTATAGACCCTTGTGTGTCTGATGTCATGTATGAGCAGTTTAAAAAATGTTAAAAGTGGTAACAAACAAAGCCGTCGCTGATTATGATCTTGTCCGAGCACGACGCTGAGTGTTTTATACTTTATTTGCGGAGAGTGGTGTCGCAATGCCGTTGTGTAGCGGCTCTGGAATTCGGCGCCATCGTGGCCGAACCGGGTCTTTTCCCGGCGCAAAAATCATTCTTATATCACGACGTACACCTTCGAAACATCGTAGAGATTATAAAGGTTGATATATATTTGGGAAAAATGTGCGTCCTGGCGAGACGATGTGAAGCAGGTGACGTGATCCTGCTCTCCTGCGGCTTCTACCAGGCCTTCGGTAACGCCCGCGCCATATGGGCACGCTCCTCTCGGCACCCCCTGCTAGCGATTACTCACGCCGAACGCCGCACGATGTGTGTAAACATGCCGCTTGCAGGCGGCCAAATGACTCAACGGGCGAAGCGGCGCTCCGCGCTCCAAGCCTGTCCTCCGTCGCAGGCGTGTCGTTTCCGTGTCCCCGAGCAACTCGTACGCCGTTATTTCAGGGTGTCGCTTCCGAATCCGGGAGTGGACACACCTCACACCTCAAACACTCCTCGTTCACGCTAATTACACGCAGACAAACACGCCACAATCCGTACTCTTAAATCCTGATACACAATGCAAATGTCCCAACCCACCCCCCCCCCCCCCCCCCCCCCCAAAAGAAATATTGTGCTAAAATATTTTCTGTACTTTTGTTATTTATTTATTTATTTTTTTACTTAAAATGATTTTATAATTGCATTTGAGGAGTCTGAAGAGAAAGCACGACTGATAATGGCTAAAAATCAAGCATGCAAATTGGTTGTCCATTGACGTCAAACGCTGAATTGTGTGCCATCTGGGGACACCACGTCCAGCCATCTAAAAGCTGTACTGGAGAGGCGAATGATGTGTGTGTGTGTGTGTGTGTGTGTGTGTGTGTGTGTGTGTGTGTGTGTGTGTGAAAGAAAAGAAAAGCAGCACAAAGCGAGCCAGGTCTTCAGCCTCGTCTCCGTCCTTCCTGCATGAAGACTTAGTTTGTGTTTTTTTTTCACCCTTACATTTACACCTAGACATTTTTGTCAGACACGGCGAACCGCTAGACAGTTTATCAATTAACAAACACCTGCATTACTTATTAACGCTCATATAGCAGTTTGTAACACCGCCGCTACATGTGCAGTTTGGTTTTTATTTATTTATTTTCTTTTATGGTGCTTGATTTTGTTTTTTTTGGCTTTTTTTGGAGTTCAGTGGATGTGACTTGATGATTTCATTATTATTTCTTTGTATAACAGTTAAAAAAAAAAAAAAAAAAGAAAAGAAAAGAATTGAATAAAAATGAATAATTGTAACCAATAAAATTGTGCATGCAATGTTTTTTCCTCATTAGAGGGAGGATGCGTCGCCGGATCACTATATTCATTCATATTTCTTTTATGTTACTGTGATTAATATAAAAAATAATAATAATTATCATTATATTTAATATATTTTTTTAGATAACTTTATATTGACTTTTCCTATGTTGAAATGCTTAAAATTATGATTCTGTTCATTTTTTATGGATATTACAAGAGAGAATTATTTATTGCTTTTTCTGATTTTTTCCCAAGATTTTCCAGAATTTTTGCATGCATGTTATTATTATTATTATTATTATTATTATTTATTTATTTATTTATTTATTTATTTTTTATTTTACTCAACAGAGAAGTCTTGGATCGAGTCTGGCCGTCATTGTGTATTTAGTTTTCACATGATTGAGTCACAAGTGAACTTTTCGAGGATGATTGACGGTGCATATCCAAATCTTTTCTCTTTTTTTTTCCCCCGTCCTTTTGTTTCGTTTTATCAGTTCAAGAGAGAAATGTTGGAGACATACAGATGCATTACATTCATACTTTTGTTTATACGTTTGTTTATCTTTGGTTGGATGTTTTGCTAGTATTAGTTTTATAGGTGTATCTGTTGGAGAGCGTTTTGAGTCGGGAGGTTTGTGTTTCTCTTTCCACTTTGCTGCTGAATAACCAGTCCATTTGCAACACACACACACACACACACACACACACACACTTTATGAGACGAGGTGTGAGTTTGTGTTTGTGTGATAATCACCCAGTGACTTAGCGTAGCAGGGCAGGAAATGGACGAGAAGATTAAATGGGAGAGATGAGGCATGCTTAATTCAGAACCTTGTGTCCCCCAGTGGAGATGAAGTGTGTGTGTGTGTGTGTCCCTGGCTGTTAAACACATCTCTATAGACGTACGTCTGTGTGAGAAACGCACTCGCATAGTGTCACACGGCGCCACGAACACTGCGCGTTATTGTTTGTGTTTTGGCGTCTGGCCGCGTCGGTCACGTGACCCATGATGTGCGATTGTATGGCGGTCTGCAACAATCATGCACTGATTATATATGATGTCATTTCAAAGCCGCAGCCTTCGCTCGTGTGTTTGTTTGTTTGTTTTGTAACGTTTTTTTGGACTATATTGATGAAATGTTGGTTTTTTTTTCGTGCATTCTGAAAAGACAATACTTGATAAGGACCACCAACATCCAAACCAATTAGGTCTTTATTTACTCATCGCTTTAAACTGTGGGGAGGCGTGGCTTTTCAATGGGAGGGGCTTTATTTGTTCAACCTTTGATCTGGAAAAGCGCAAACTAAAAAAAAAAAAAAAACCAAAGCACTTAAAATAAATAAATAAATGGTTATAAATGTTTAATTTGTCTTTGACGGCGGTTGAAATGGAAAAGTTTTTCTATGGATTAAAGTGTTGTAATTTTATGGTGCAATTTCTGTTTTATTTTTCCCCGTCATATTTTATTTTATTATGTTATAAACTCTATATTTTGTATGCTTGTTTTTTTTTATTCCATCTTGTCAGTCAAAAGTTTGCGGACAGCTGAGCAAACGATGTAATCCCCCCCCCATTGGCTGTTATAATAACCTTATGGACATCTATTCCACTAGGCTGGAAAAGGCGGGTGTCCCAATACTTTTGCACATGACGTATGTTATTGATCACTCAGAATTAACCACCCATGCTTGTTTATTTATTTATTTAATAAACAGTAGAATAATCACTTTCTTTACATAATTTTATTTGCGATAAGCTCCAGATGACGTGTATATATATAGATATATATATATATATATATATATATATATATATATATATATATATATATATATATATATATATAAAAAATTCTGCTTTTTCTTTCCGCAGAGACGGGGCGCAATCTCTTACGACAGTTCTGATCAAACGGCGCTGTACATTCGCATGCTAGGTAAGCGACATTTGTGACCAGCACGCGCACGCACACCAGCACGCCCTGTCAATCACACAGCCGCTGATAATCCCATCAGGAGGAGGGTCTCGTGCCCCTCAGGATCTCGCCTTTGAAATCTGATGTGATTTGATTACAGTAAATCTGATTAAGATACTAGCCCGGTTTTTTTTTCTCCCCTTTCTTTCCCCCCCCCCCCCCCCCCCCCAGCGACCTTTTGACCTCTGAGAAAATCCATGACTAGATTCTTCTCCGTCATGTGTTAAAGGATCCTTTCTGTTCTTTTTGCGATTTTTTTTTTTTTTTTTTTTTTTTTTTTTTTTTTTTTAAGATTAATTTATTTATTTTAACCTTTTTAATGAGTTTAATCGAGTTTACTGGGAAAATGCAGGGTGTGGTATGAGACTATTGACCGGTGACATAGAAGGAGGGGAAAAAACAATACAGTGGGCGTGGTCAAAAAATTGTCAAAAAAAAAAAAATATATTTCTCAACAATTTATACAGCATTCGAATGACTGCGTGTAGACATTTAAAAATAACTCCCACCTCGTGTTTTTCATTTATTTCACTTATTTTTACCGATTGTAGTATTTTCTAGTGAGTGAATTATTATTATTATTTTTTTTAAAGAATTATTAAAAAAAATATACACAAGCTTAAGGCCGAATCAATTCTTCGCATCTGATCGCTCGCTTACTTTCGCACGAATTTATGAACATACATTTTTCCTGCTCGTGAGACTTTTGCGTGCTTTTCCTCGTGACTTTGCTGATTATCTTATACACTCATATCCAGTCACACACACACACACACACACACAAAAAAAAAAATTATATATATATATATATATATTTAAGGGTTATTAACGTGTTATTAATGCATTATTAATGTGTTTACGAAAAAAAAGTAATAAAATTAATAATTACAAATTTTATTAAAGGGAGAGATTTTGATAGGAATGTTTCATTTCGTTAGAGTATTATAAACATGAAAAGTATTCATCTGGGATACATTGAAATATATATATATATATGATGATATATTATATATCTATATATATATATATATATATATATATATATATATATATATATATATATATATATATATGTATATATATGTATATATATGTATATATATAATATATATATATATATATATATATATATATATGTTTAGGGTATCCTATATATTTGTGTGTGTGTGTGTGTGTGTGTATATATATGTGTGTGTGTATCTATATATATATATCTATATATATATATATATATATATATATATATATATATATATATATATCATATTTGTGTGTGTGGTGGTGTGTATATATATATAACCCTAAACATATTTTATTTCACAATTACACTATATACACAAAAAGTGCCATTTGTTGTTATAATACAATCTTCTGGAGCAGATACTCATGAATCTGTGCACGGGTGTATTTACGTACACACACACACAGACACACACACACAATCTGACGATCCTCCGTAGATCAGAAGCACGCAGTGACGCTCGGGAAGCAGCCGCTGACATTCTCACGTAACGCTGCTAATAGTCGGCGGACAGGCCGCAGAGGTCAAAGGTCATGCTGCTAACAAAAAAAACAAAAACAAAAAAAAAGTTTTTGACGGGGAGATAAAGCTGCTGTGGTTGTGTAATGGGGGGGCGAGATAGTTCCCCTTACGTGACTCCCCCCTCCCTTCTTCTCCTCCTCCTGCATGCTTGAGGAGCTTCAGTCTGTATTTTTTTTGGGGGGGGGTGTGTGTCCCAATGGTGTGGTGTGGTGTACTTCCCATTTGTTTGCATGCGTGACGCTTACATTACTGCACTTTATTTATTTATTTTAAAAGCTCTTTGGTTCTGCCTATTATTTATTTGAATGATGATTTCTTTGATTATCCCCCCCCCTTTTTTTCTTTTATTTCTTTCATAAGAAAGAAATAAATTTCTTTCTTTCTTTCATTTATTCGTATTTTTAGTGTTTTGTATGTAATTGTAATTCACAGTTTTGGTATTTTGCTAGGGGCTTGTGTAATATTCAAACAGCTGTTTTCAAGTAAGTAAAATTGTACTGCTGGGAGGCTTCCTCTTTTACTTATTTACCTTATTGATATTTATTCACTTATCCAGTGCACATGTCCACCAATCACTAGTGACTTGACCTGTCGAAGGGGCTGCCATTACTTGCTAGAAGCGTATTTATTTATTTATTTATTTATCTATTTATTTATTTATTTATTTATTTAAAGAGGGGGGGGGGGGACTACTTTAAAAAAAAACTTTATTTATTTATGTATTTGTTTATTTATTTATTTTTCTCTCTCTCTCCACCCTCTTGCCCCCAATACACAGTCTAATGAAAAGGCCTATTGAATGAGAAGTTAACAGATGTGAATTTAGAGCTTGGGCCGACCTCATTGAAGTCCCTGTGACGACCCCAAACCCCCTCACCCCCCACACCCCCATACCCCCCACCCCACCCCCCCACCCATTCTGACTTGGGCTGAGGCACAGGCTTGCCTTTCTTTCCCTGCGTTTACCTCGCTTGCGCCAGTCTGAATACTAATGCCTTTCTCCTCCCGGCATGGAGCTGCATGCTCTCTCTCTCTCTCTCTCTCTCTCTCTCTTTCTCTCTCTCTCTTCTCTCTTTCTCTTCTCTCTCTCTCTCTCTCTCTCTCTCTCTCTTTACTCTCTTCACAGTCGTTCCCACGTTTTGGCTCTGCGCGCGTGCGTGTATGCGTATGCATGTGTTTTTAATGTGTGTCTATGTATGCACATGTGTGTGTGTTCGGCACCAGGCTTGGCTTTGCTCTGTGCGCTAACAAACCTCTTGAGGGACTTTGTGTTGATGCCTTCTAGGAGATGTGAGAGTGAGGAGCCAGGTAGGATTTGAACCCGAACGCAGAGGCTCGCACCCGTACCTGGGTGTCGATTTCCGCACCTTACACTGTAAGTACGAGAAGAAGCAGCAAAAAAAAAAAAAAACACATACATTTTTGGTACACAAAAAAATACACCACAAATATTACACGACAATTGTGCGGTTTTCTATAGAAGGGATGCGATGGAATACACGACCAGGCGTTTCCTTGTAAGGATTAAGGGCCTTGCTCTAGTGCCCTCTAGTGGCAACTTGGTGGTGGTGGTGTGGATTTGAACCTGCGATCTTCCGGTCCGGAGGTTAATGCCTTAACCATGAAGCTCCCACCTCGTTTAGGCGTTTAGTTTCGACATGACCGGGACCGAGAGATTCTCTACGCAAATTCTACACCGATGTCACGTTAAAGTCAAATCAGCCTGATTACATTTTAATCCTGCGGTTCGGATCTGCGCTCGCCGCTTTACTTCCTGTCAGCAGTTTGTTCCTGTAAAGTATTTGACTTGCAAAACTAAAAAAGGAGCAAAAAAAACACACTTTACAACCGCGCTCCGGTTTACATCGTCGTATACGACCTCTTATTAAGCGCTCATGGAGACATTTAAAGAGACTAAAGCGTGAACTAAAGCTAAATTAAACTAAAGTTCGGAAGGAAGTAGCAGATGGTCGTTGCGTCTGGTGCGAGTTCTGTACGCACTGGCTTATTTCAGGCAGGTTATAGGGGGTTTCTGGAGGTTATAGGGGGTTTCTGAGAGGTTATACAAGGTTACTGAGAGGTTATAGGGGGTTTCTGAGAGGTTATAGGGGGTTTCTGAGAGGTAATATGAGGTTTCTGAGAGGTTATATGAGGTTAGTGAGAGGTTATACAAGGTTTCTGAGAGGTTATATGGGGTTTCTGAGAGGTTATAGGAGGTTTCTGAAAGGTTATATGAGGTTAGTGAGAGGTTATATGAGGTTAGTGAGAGGTTATAGGATATTTCTGTGAGAGGTTATAGGAGGTTTCTGAGAGGTTATAGGAGGTTTCTGAAAGGTTATATGAGGTTAGTGAGAGGTTATATGAGGTTAGTGAGAGGTTATAGGAGATTTCTGTGAGAGGTTATAGGAGATTTCTGTGAGGTTATAGGGGGTTTCTGAAAGGTTATATGAGGTTAGTGAGAGGTTATACAAGGTTACTGAGAGGTTATAGGATATTTCTATGAGAGGTTATAGGAGGTTTCTGAGAGGTTATAGGAGGTTTCTGACAGATTATAAGACGTATCTATATTAGGCCATAAGAGGTTATAAGTGGTTATAAGAGGTTTCTATGGGAACTGTATTTGGAAGGTTTTTAGGAGGTTTCTAACGGGCTGTCATAACGGGTTTCTGTGAGAGGTTACAGCAGGTTTGAGAGAGGTTATAAGAGGTATCTATTTTAGGTTATAAGAGGTTTCAATGGGAGGTTTCCGAAGGTTATAATATGTTTCAATCAGAGGTTATAGAAGGGTTTTATGGGACATTATATGAGGTTGTAGAACTTGCTGTAAATCGCACTACTTTGTGTCCACGATTAAAATCCGACACTTAAACGCCGGAGCGTTGCCATGACGGCCCCGATACTCCGGATCGTATCCACGTCGGGAAGGGAGTTGAACTTTCGGTGCCTGGCAGCGGCGGGTTTCGAGCGAGCCGCTGCGTCAGCACTCGACCCCTTCGTGCCCTCTGGCAACGGCAAACCCATTTCAGCCTGCATAACAATGCGGCGTTAATCAATCTCCTTCCTCGTTCACTTTAATCCACAAAGCACGCCGGGCCGCCGCGGGTTATTTACCGTAACGCTGGTTTATGACCTGCCGCTCCTCCTCGCGAGAAACTTTACGCCCCGGGCCTCCGAGTGACGTCGGATTCGTCACGGCCGAATGAGAGGAAGCCGAGAGGAAAATCATTTCCCCAAGTGTTGCTGATTTTTTCTGATCGCTGCGTGAGACAATAGTTTCGTTTCTCTTCAAATTATATTAATAGTTCCGTGGGTTTTCCGTGGGAAAAACACACACACACACACACACACACACACACACACTGTACACTAACTTATTTCACTTCTTAAATGCAAGCAAGGTTGTATGCATGATGCACTAGTGATTTCATTACTGTGTGTGTGGTGTGTGTGTGTGTGTGTGTGTGTGTGTGTGTGTGTGTGTGTGTGTGTGTGTAGCTCGTGCCGAGTCAGCGGGATCGATTCCAGCCCGAAGGATCCGCAGGCTTTTCAGTTTCCAGCGTCACCTCCTGTCGTCTCGGTTGCTGCGAGGAGCGCCGCACCTGAACCCTCTCCACATCTTGGATGAGGATTACTGCGGACAAGCCAGGGTGTGTGTTCATTTTTTTGATACACACATCACGGTTTTCACTCTTGACACACACACACACACACACACACACACACCCACACACACACACCACACAATAATGGAACACTGGGATGGCTTGTGACGTTGATGGCCCGGTACACTGCAGCACACAGCAGGCTTGGTCTGGGAGTGTAAACGTAAATGTCACGCAAATCTGGCGCTCATCAGTGCATGTACGCAAAGTGACTCTTTGCATAGGAAGAGATAAAGAGTCGGCGCTGCGCGACTGCTTCTGTTCTTCAGCGCGCTGTAAAACAAAACAAACACTTTTTCCGGTTAACTTGTACATTAATCAGTAACATGGGCATCTTTTCTTCTTTTTTTAAGAGTGAAATAATGATGGAGAAATAATTGATTAGTAATGTATATTACAATGATGTAGTTGACGCAGTGTGTGTGTTGCAGTGATATCTGCCATGCAGTAATGTAGAGGATGCAGTGATGTAGGTGACATGTTTGTGTTGTGTTGATCTCAGGTAGAGGATCCAATAATGCAGTAATGTAAATAATACTTTGATGTAAATAATGCAGTGATGTATAGGATGCAGTAATGTAAATAATGCACTGGTGTAGAGGATGCAGTAATGTAAAATAATGCACTGGTGTAGAGGATGCAGTAATGTAAATAATGCACTGGTGTAGAGGATGCAGGTGTAGAGGATGCAGTGATGCAAATAATGCAGTGATGCGGAGGTAAATAATGCAGTGATAGAGGTAAATAATGCAGTGATGTAAATAATGCAGTGATGTAGAGGAGCAAGATGTAAATTGTGCAGTGATGTAAATAATGCAGTGATGTAGAGGATGCAGTGATGTAAATAATGCAGTGATGCGGAGGATGCAGTGATGTAACTAATGCAGTGATGTAGAGGATGCAGTGATGTAAATTGTGCAGTGATGCAAATAATGCAGTGATGTAGAGGATGCAATGATGTAAATTGTGCAGTGATGTAAATAATGCAGTGATGCAGAGGATGCAGTGATGTAGGTGTTGTGTTTGTATTGCAGAGGTTGCATTGAAGTAGATGAAGTGATGTCAGGTAGATGAGGTAGCAATATAAACAATGCAGTGATGTAGTGGACACAGTGATGCAGATGATGCAGTTCTGTAGGTGTCATGTTTGTATTGCCGTGACATAGATGACGCAGCAATGTCAGGAAGATGATGCAGTGATGTAGATAATACAACAATGGCATGCATGTATTGCAGTGATGTGGGTGGTGTGTGTTTTGCAGTGATGTAGACGATGCAGTGTTGTAGACAATACAACAATATAGACAATACAACAGTGATGTAGAATGCGGTATAGACAATACAACAACATGTCATGCATGTATTGCAGTGACGTATGTAATAACGGTGACGTAGATGATGCAGTAATGTCAGGTAGATGACGGCGTGATGATGCAGTGGTATCGATGACGCGTCGCTGCAGTTTTTGCAGCCATGATTCGGTGATGCCGGCGATGCGGTGATGTCAGGCAGGTAGTAGTAGCTGCAGTAGTTGCAGTGAAGCAGGACGATGGTGATGTATCTGGTGATTCAGTAATGTCAGGTAGATGATGCAGTGATGTAGATAATGCCTGTTTTATGTGTATTTGTTTTGTTTTAATTTACTGTTTATTTTCCTGCAGTGTATGCTGGAAAAGGTCGGAAGCTGGAATTTTGATATTTTCCTCTTTGACAGACTGACAAACGGTAAGCGTTTTAAAGGCATTCCGGCCCTGTGTGTGTGTGTGTGTGTGTGTCACGCCGGTATTCCCCCCTTTAGAGCCACATCGATGTGACTGGTCGGTGTTTTTGATCAACACTGCCATCTGCTGGCCGGAATCCGCATGTGAATAATGAACCGGTGTGATTTATAATGTGCACTTCGTATTTGATAGAAATAATAAAAGTGAATTCGGTGAGCAGGCAGGAGGATAATTATCCTGCATTACACAAATAGATGTAGAAGACTGAAGCATTGCAGAAACCTTTTTTTGTTGTTGTTGCATTCTCTGAATCCTTACTGAATATATCGTTTATTTATTTTTGTTTTCAGGAAACAGTCTCGTGTACTTGACCTTATATCTTCTTAACCATTATGGCTTAATTGAGCTCTTCCAGTTAGACATGGTTAAAGTACGACGTTTTTTAGGTGAGTACATAAACGTATAAGCATATCAGTTGTAGTAGAAACACAAACACACACACACACACACACACACACACACACACACACACATCGCTACAGACTCTCCTAAGTGCTTTAGACCCATTCCATATATTACATTTCTTATATACAAATATAATAGTGATATCAACAGTGCATTTAATGCAAAAGAAATACAGCACATTACAACCCATAATAAAAAAGTTTCAAAGATAAAGGGGGAAAAAAAAACGTGTGTATTGTAACAAATTTCTAATCCTCCCAGTGCTGTTTTTAAAGGATATCCAATACTTTTTTTATTTTTATTTATTTTTTATACACATACTATGGTATCGCGATATCCTGCTTTTTAAAAACAATTCCCGTGGAGAAAAATCGTGATTTACTATTTTTTTTTTGCAAAGAATCGTACCGCTCTAATTACTCTATAAAAAAAACAACAAACAAACAAACCAAAAAAACAAATGTTGATCAGTATGCCTAGTGTCCTACAGGTGGCGCAGTTTCCCCCTCTACAAAAAGTTTCAACGTCAACATCCTTCAATATACAAAAAGAAAATGTATTTAATGTTTGTTTATTAGCCCGATTTGCATTTTTCTTTTTTGCCCGACTTCACCTTCTTTCTGCTCATCTCAGTTCTGGTTCAGGAGGATTACCACAATCACAACCCGTACCATAACGCCGTCCATGCTGCTGACGTGACCCAGGCCATGCACTGTTACCTGAAGGAGCCCAAGGTAACGGATGATTTTATAACGCGCGCGCGTGTGTGTGTGTGTTTTTTTTTTTTCCTTTCTTATTTTTCTTTCTCTCTCTATAGCTTGCCAAGTCTCTCACTTCCTGCGATATCCTTTTGGGCCTGTTGGCAGCAGCCACTCATGACCTGGACCATCCGGGGGTCAATCAGCCTTTCCTCATCAAAACCAACCATTACCTAGCCTCATTGTACAGGGTGAGAGGCTCCGTCACACCCGCAGCTTTAACACGATTACCAGGGATAAAATAAAAACACCACCTATTGTATCAAATAGGAATGTAATGCGCTTATTATTATTATTATTATTATTATTATTATTATTATTATAATAATAAACTGGTCAAATTGAGTGGTAAATTAAATAAACAGAAAAGTTAGATGTTAGAGCTAGAGCTGCATGATGCGTCATATACATTTTTTTTTAGACAAAATTGGATTTTGGATACAGAGCGGGAGAATGTGTTGTTGGTTGTTTACCTGTTTGTAGTGGGTGTTTTGGTGTTTTTGCCGCCGTCGTGTTTTTATCCCGTGTTTATCATTCAACAGCGTGCTCCTGTCTGGAATAAACGAGTCGTGATGCTTCGTTTCGTCGCCACAAACTTTACATAAATGTTACGGCGGGGTTTTGGTTTGTTGAACGTCTGAAGCGTTTGCATACGACTGATGAAACTCCGCCCCCTCTTGGAAACGAGCGCTTCGGATTGGCCAGAGCGCCGCCGTGTTGTATTCGGTATTTCCCGAGTGTAATGAGAACTTACGGAATCTCACTGTCTTAACCGTGTGTGTGTGTGTGTGTGTGTGTGTGTGTGTGTGTGTGTGGTTGTATAGAATACCTCAGTTCTGGAGAACCATCACTGGAGGTCTGCAGTGGGTTTGCTACGAGAGACCGAGCTCTTTTCCCATCTTCCCGCAGAAGACAGGTCGGTATCTCCCACACGCGTTACGCTCTTCCTCGACCCTAAAAGTGTTATAACCCATGACACGGTGTCTCTCTCTCTGTGTGTCTGTGTCTTGTGTGTGTGTGTGTGTGTGTGCAGTGTGAACATGGAGAGACAGTTGGGTTCTCTGATTCTGGCCACGGATATCAGCAGGCAGAACGAGTACCTGTCCAGGTTCAGGACGCACCTGGACCAGGAGGAGCTGTGTCTGGGAAACGCCTCTCACCGCCACTTCATCCTGCAGGTGAGCGACAACCGGACAGCGGGGAAAGCCGCCACGAGGTGGAATAGGTTTTCTTCATCACAGTGTGTGTGTGTGTGTGTGTGTGTGTGTGTGTGTGTGTGTGCGCACGTAGATGGCCCTGAAGTGTGCAGATATCTGTAACCCGTGTAGGCCTTGGGAACTCAGCAAGCAGTGGAGTGAAAAGGTGACCGAGGAATTCTTCCACCAAGGTATCTCTTCACACACACAATCACTCACACACACACACACACACACACACACACACGCACGCACGCTTGTCTCTACACTTTCACTAGCAGTCGCTCGGACATGATCGCGCCATTGACGCACCTTTATTTACCCCCGTGCTGTTTAGGAGACATCGAGAAAAAGCACAAACTTGAAGTGAGCCCTCTGTGCGACAGCGACACCAACTCCATAGCGGATGTGCAGATCGGTAAGAGAGAGCGCTTTTTTTTTTCTTTTTTTTTTTTTTTTTTTTTTTTCCTCTCCTCCTTTTCATCTTCTCAAACCGGCCCTTCCTTTCTCCTCCATCACCCCACACACACCCATCTTCTCCAATTGTTCCTCTCCTTCATAATCTGTCTTTTCTCCTCCATCATCCTCCCTTCATCACCTCCTTTTCTTCTCTTTCTCGTCATTCCTTTTCCGTTCCATCACTCCATTTTATTTTCCCTCTGCACGCTGTAAAAAAAAAAAAAAGAAATTGCCCTAGCAAGATTCACTTATATCTAGTTTAAAATCAAGCAAACATTTATCGTGGGTAAACAAAGCGGTAAACAAAGTCGACTTCTTGAAACTAGCATTAATGTCTAGTCGTTAATAAATCGTTAAAATGCTATGCTCAAATACAAATTTTAACCACTAGGGGGAGCTTGGTGGCTGCTTGGTCCATGTCCATGTTTTGTTTCTTCACTATGGACTTTTTAAATGGTGTACAGGGGAATTACGCCGGGAAAATACGTACGACTCTACACCGCAAATACGCCGACCAATCACAGACCACGTCGGCGTGACGTGTACTTTTTTTGCATATATATACTATATATATATATATATATATATATTGTACGGATCGCAATAAGCAGCCATGAACAAGTGCCGACCTTTGTGTTTCTTTGCGGCCTTTGCGCAGGTTTCATGACGTACGTCGTGGAGCCGCTGTTTGCCGAGTGGGCTCGTTTCTCGGACACGCGGCTCTCTCAGACCATGCTGGGTCACCTGTGCCTGAACAAAGCCAGCTGGAAGGCCCTGCAGCCGGAGGAGGCCGAGTTCGAGCAGGACGGCGGCTCCAGAGCCTTACCTCAGGGAAGCGTCGAGTCCTGACACTGCCTCAGGCCCACAAGCCCCGCCCACAAGCCCCGCCCAACTCGACCTCAAGCTTCGATCACTTCTGATTTGCTCACCTCCAACCAACCACTGATTTATTTAATTTTATTTAATTTTAACACCCACTTTTTTTTATTTATCCCTTTGACATAGAGCAATACATGGATACCTCATTCAGCTCCTGCTGCGATTCCCATTCTTACTCTTACAACCTTTTTTTTTTTTTTTTTAAAGATAATTTTATTTATTTCATTTTTTTTTTATTTATATTCTTCGGTGTGGGGAGCTTCGCTGATCGAACTCGGCCTCGGGAACGCC
Organism: Kryptopterus vitreolus; assembly: GCA_030449085.1. Taxonomy (NCBI): domain Eukaryota; kingdom Metazoa; phylum Chordata; class Actinopteri; order Siluriformes; family Siluridae; genus Kryptopterus; species Kryptopterus vitreolus. The sequence goes on along the minus strand of JACRUU010000019.1, from coordinate 1,290,564 downwards.
GAACCCCGACGGATCCCTTTCTGCTGGGTCAAAAGTGCCATTCTCTCCCCCCTTTACCCCGTACAGACTCAAACACCAAGAGTATTCAAGTTTTTAAACAACTGCGCCAAGACAGCGTGTGTTGTGTGTGTGTGTGTGTGTGTGTGTGGTGTGTGTGGGTGGGTGTGTGTGTGTGTGTGTGTGGGGGGGGGGTGCATTTTTGCAAACCGATCTTCTTCCTCCTTGTGTACAAAACTGAAAGAGAAAAAAAAAGACAAATGTGAAGAGCCCAGTCGTTTTGCTGCCTCTATGAAGACTGTTTACAGATTGTCTTTTTTGTTGTTGTTGTTGTTGTTGTTGTTGTCGTTATCGTTATAAATGAATCATGTTGGTTCTGTTCTTTTTTTTTTTCTTTTTTTTTGCCTTGAAGCACAGATGTGAAGAACCACTTTTACATGTTTTCAACTGTTGTGTTACTGCTGATGTAATGAACAAAAAAAAAAACAAAACAAACAAACAAACAAAAAAAAAAACAATCACGGGACTGATCTCGAGTCAGTCACAAATTTGCCATACAAGCGCCATTTTGTGCTCCGTTGTGAAACGTTTTCCCTGCACTCCAGATTCTGGTGCCACATGATTCACGCGGCTGCTTCTGCTGTGAAAAGACCCAGGGACCGGCGTTCATCCCTCCATCCCGATCCTCCCTCCATCCTGATCTTCATCCCGATCTTCTCACCTGTTCCTCCCTCCATCCTGATCTTCTCACCTCATCCTCCCTTCCATCCTGATCCTCCATCTTGATCTTCTCACCTGTTCCTCCCTCCATCCAGATCTTCTCACCTCATCCTCCCTCCATCCCGTTCCTCCCTCCATCCTGATCTTCATCCCGATCTTCTCACCTGTTCCTCCCTCCATCCTGATCCTCCATCCTGATCTTCTCACCTCATCCTCCCTCCATCCTGATCCTCCATCCTGATCTTCTCACCTGTTCCTCCCTCCATCCAGATCTTCTCACCTCATCCTCCCTCCATCCTGATCTTCTCACCTCCTGTTCCTCCTGATCTCATCCCGATCTTCTCACCTCTTCCTCCCTCCATCCTGATCCTCCCTCCATCCTGATCTTCTCACCTCATCCTCCCTCCATCCCGATCTTCATCCTAATCTTCTCACCTGTTCCTCCCTCCATCCTGATCCTCCATCCTGATCTTCTCACCTCATCCTCCCTCCATCCTGATCTTCTCACCTCATCCTCCCTTCCATCCTGATCCTCATCTGATCTTCTCACCTGTTCCTCCCTCCATCCTGATCCTCCATCCTGATCTTCTCACCTGTTCCTCCCTCCATCCAGATCTTCTCACCTCATCCTCCCTCCATCCTGATCTTCTCACCTGATCCTCCCTCCATCCAGATCTTCATCCAGATCTTCTCACCTCATCCTAATCTTCTCACCTGATTCCTCCCTCCTAATTTTATCACTCGACCAACACACACCTTCCTTCAATCCCTGATCTTCACCCGATTCCCTCTTTCTCCTCCTGATCCCTCTCTCTCTCTCTCTCTCTCTGGTCTCATTGTCTTTCTCATCTTCTCCAACTGGTCCTTCTTTTCCCCTCCATCACTTCACTCATCCAACCTTCCCTCCTAATGATCTTCACCTCATCCTCCCACCAATCCCTGATTATCTCCTCCAGCTTCTTCTCCTTTTCTCCTCCCTCCTGTCTCCCTTTCATCCTCCCCTTCCCCTCCATCACTCCACCTTCTTCTTTTATCTCCTCCATTTGACCTTCCCATTCCATCCTCTCTATCTCTCTCTCTCTTTCTCTTCAGTTACTACTCCTTGCCGATTCTCTTATCACTCCACCTGTTTGTTTTTCTTTTTCGCTCCACCTCCTCCTGAGTCCTGGATCGAGCCCTTCGTGCCACACAAGGACATGTAGCTGACCGGAATCTCCACAGATCTCGCTCAGGGTCTCGCAAAACCTGCTCATCAGTCAGCTGGAAGAAAAGAGGAAGCGAAAGGTGCCTTTTATAGGTAGCTACCCCCCCCCCCCCCCACTCCCCCTCCCTCCCTCCCCTCCCTCCCTCCCTGTCGTCTGAAAAGCACAGACGTAGGTCTAGACTCCCTTTCAGAATGTGTCTCGGCTGCAGTCGAGCTCCATCCGGAAGAACGCTTCAAAAATGATGCCTTAAAACTATGCACAAAGCTAAGTGACCAAACCAGCTTGTATTTTCATTAAAGCGCATCATCACCTCTGTTCGATTCTCGTCCAGCCCTTAGCCTTCTGTCATGGGAGAATTTCTTTCTTTTTACTTTTAAATATTAATATATGGCTGATTGAATTAATTTAATGATTAGTTGGATTTTTTAAAACATTGAACATTCCATTTTTGTCTTTTTTTTTTTTTTACTCTACAGATGTGCAGTCGTCTCTCTTTTTTTGTGCATCTCTTTCTCGTTAGAAAGAGAGCAGGTGCTTTTTTTCCCCCCGCCCCCTTTATTTTAGCTGAATTGTATTTTCGTTGTGCTGTAAGACTGTTGATAATTAAAAAAAAACAAACTGTTTACAATTTGTTGTAACAGCCATTTTGGGAAGAAGACTTACGTGTCAAGCCATTTTGTAAAGGCTTTGTCGTACAGACTTTTTGATACATGCTTGTTGCAGTTGCATTTTTTGATGAATAAAAATTGTGGACATGATGTTTCATGGTACAGAAAGACGAGATTCGACTGTTGGGCTTTTTTTGTTGTTGTTGGATGTCGCCCCCTGCTGGCCGATGAATTGAATTGGCGTGACCCGCTCTCACTGAGAGCTACGCCGAAAATCAATATTTTATAATCGAACATTTATATTTAGATTTACCTGCGTTTTAAGACTCCTGGGGATGGTAATACACATGGGAAACAGTAGAGGGCGACCGATACAGATTGATTAATCATTCATTCATTCATTCATCTTCTACCGCTTTATCCGATCTTCCCTCGGGTCACGGGGAGTCTGTGCCTATCTCAGGAGTCTATGGGCATTAAGGCAGGATACACCCTGGATGGAATGCCAACCCATCGCAGGGCACACACACACACACACACACACACACACACACACACACACACACAATTTTCCAATTAAGTGCAATGTGCCAATCAACCTATCGTGCATGTTTTTGGACCAGGGGGAGGAAACCGGAGAACCCGGAGAAAAACCTCCTTGAGGGACAGGGAGAACATGCAAACTCAACACACACATGGCCGAGACGGGAATCGAACCCAGGCCCCTGGCAGTGTGAGGCGAACGTGCTAACCACTAAGCCACCGTGCCCAGATTGATTAATCAACAGTTTTAAAACCTGATACATTAAAACATTAAAAACAACATTAAAATTGATATTTATTACAAAAAATAAGACTACTGTATGGTAATTATTATATTAATAAATATTGAGTAAAATAAGAGATGCACGGAAA
>JACRUU010000019.1:1254619-1282119 GCA_030449085.1 Kryptopterus vitreolus | reverse complement strand
TTCAATCTGCCAGGACCTTCCACCACGTGTTCAATCTGCCAGGACCTTAACAAGTGTTCAATCTGCCAGGACCTTCCACCACGTGTTCAATCTGCCAGGACCTTAACAAGTGTTCAATCTGCCAGGACCTTCCACCACGTGTTCAATCTGCCAGGACCTTCCACCACGCGCTCAATCTGCCAGGACCTTCCACCACGTGTTGAATCTGCCAGGACCTTCCACCATAAACCAAAAGCCATAACTCGATCGTTTAAATTTCTGAAGATTTAGTTTGACCAAACGAATCTATACATGTCCAGATGTTCCACTTTATTTTCAATGAAAAATCCGGCCTTGGCACGAATAACCAGCGTTACACACGCACACGGAATCTGCACAGAACATTCAGTTTATAATAGTTTGCCGTGCTTTTACATTAATGTAAAATTTTACATTTTACATCAATTCCTCCAAGTGAGTGAAATTCTAGTTATAGTGTGTGATGCGTATGAACATACGACCAAATGATAAGTAAACATGTTACATGTTACGGTTAATTTTCTATTCGTTAAAAAGTGATTAAATAATCAGGGTTAAATACCAACAGAAAAGAGAGCAGGGTTAATGATTATTTATTTAATTGATTATTAACCTAATTCCCACTTACAAAGAGTGGATCTGTTCTCCTCCACTTAAAGGATCTAACAGACTCATGACAGGAATGATGAGCTCCACCCTAAACGGAGGTACGGAGGTACCCGGGTGGAGGTACCCGGGTGGAGGTACCCGGGTGGAGGTACCCGGGTGGAGGTGCGAGCCGGCCGAGACACTCTTTTTGCGCTCATGATTAAATGGGATGAAATCGGAAATTTATTATAAGGTTTCTGATGGTGTATTAATGCTGACGTGAATCATCTGCGTCCGAGTGTACGACTCTCTGTGCTAACTTTTTCCCGATGCTTCGTACTCAGCGTTACTCATAAAGGCTTATGTCGGCGTGACTCATGTCCGTCTGCGCCCTGAACGGCAAAATACGAACCGTCGACTATAAACAAGCCGCTTTCTCAGTCAAATGCACAATCATATGAAATGTTAAAGGGGAAAAAGTAATAATAATAATAATTATACAACAAATATAAGTTATATTATTAAAAGTTAGGTATGAACTTCTGCCAACGCATGTACATTGTTTTTTTTTTTTTTACATTAACAGCATTTTGCAGACGCCATTATCCAGAGCGACTTACAACTAATCAAGTTAAGGGCCGTGCTCAAGGGCCCACTAGTGGTGGTGGTGGTGCGATTTGAACCTGTCATCTTCCGGTTCTGAGCTACGACCTCCCATGTATTATAGAAATTTACACTAATGTCAAGCACCACTGGGTCGCGACGGTAGGGCCGACCGTCTCACACACACATAAAACCCACACACACACAAACACCCAGCACACACACACACATGACAATGAAAACCCTGCTCATTTACAGTGTAAACACACTCAGAAGAAAGGGAAACTGAAGTGACAACACACACACACACGGTTACCTGAAAGTGGACACGGGGACATGGTGCGAGAGGAAGGGTCGAGCCGATCCTTCTGACGATGCTGCGAGACGACCCGTACGTCTTCGCTGATCCCAAAGCCTGGAGGATGAAGAGTCGTGAGGAAGAAGGTCAGCAAACAAACGCAAACGTACAGCATACAAGTTCCATCACACGGCCTTGACACACACACACACACACACACACACACACACCAGGTCCATTTCTGTCCTCACATCGTCCCTGTTCATCATCAGACTGAGCCACATACAACCGAGCGGGGACGTTCTGCCATGCTGAGTACCGCACCACGATCAGCACCTGACACACACACACACACACACACACAGACACACACACACACACACACACACACACACACACACACACACACACACACACACACACACACACACACACACACACACACACACACACACACACACAGAGCCATTAGAGGACATTACTGATTGATAAAAAAAAAGGAATGGAAAAGAACAGATGAAGGGAAAGGAAGAAAGAAAAGGTAAAGTGAATGGAAAAAGTAAAGAAAAAAGAAAATGAATGATTTAAAGGAGAGAGAGAGAGAGAGAGAGAGACTTTATTTTTACTTTTATGCTCCTTTATTTGACATATCATGGAATTAACATGACTTAAGTCAGTTTGACTTATTTAGTCAAATAAATAGATAAATAATTAAATAAATAAGTAAAACCATGAATGAGAGAGAGAGAGAGAGAGAGAGAGAGAGAGAGGGGAGGGAGAGAGAGGTGGGGGGAAGGTGAGGTGAAGGAAAGGGAGGGAGTGAACAAGGGAACACAAGGGAAAGTATTAAAAAGTAAACATTTAGTAATTAACAGTGAAAAGAAAAAAGGAAAACACTAAAGAAAGAAAGTATAAAGTGATAAAGAATGAAAGTTTAGTTTTTCACATAAACACCTTGGAATAAAAAAAAAAAACAACAACAACAACTTCTTACCAGATTATTATATCACTGTATTATTTATAAAACCAATAAACACAAAGGTTAATAAACATTTTATTATTGTTTTTTTTGTTTGTTTGTTTGTTTTCTCCGCGCGGGCCGAAACTCTGACACATTTCTCCTTCTTTCCCAATCCACCACGGTCTGACTCGATCCCAATCGCCTTCATAACAGACTCGTAGTGCACTACTTCAGCCGTGTGTTCCCATAGCAACAAAGTGAGCCTATGTAGGGAGCACAGATGTTATTGAGACACTTCACCCCGGGTAACCTACAATCTCTCCGGGTGGCTAAGCGAGCTCTAAAAGTTACTATTTACGGCGCAGAAACGTTGTTAAAGTTGACTTACAGACTCGGCTTGGTTTCGAACGGAGCCTGTACTACACCCGGTCCAGCTCCATATCCGCAGAACAGCTGATTTTATTTCCAGTTCGTCAACTCAGTGAACAAAGTTTCCTAACGTTTACTGAGACGTCATCTAACGGCCAATAGAATTCGGCCAATAGATCCAGGGCGGGACTTAAACCATACTCTTTTGTACTATTGGTGGAATTAGAGTGATTGACAGATCAGTGGACTAATCGAAATAGTTTTGTATATCGCTTGCCGCGTGATGGCCACGACTTAAATATACACACGGATTTAAATATGTCACAAATAATAAATAAATCTTTACAATCTATTATGGCATTTATTTGATCGCGTTTAAATGGCGCTTTGCAGATCCAGTAAGAGCCAGTCTGATTGGCTGGACGGTGTGGCATATTGTCCAATCAGCGTCAGGAATTCTTGGGCGTGCTTTGTGTTTCATGGAAAATGGTCAAGTGAGCCTTTTTCCTCCCTCTGCGCTGTTAGTCATCCTTTATGGCGAGCTTATAAGGCACTTATGAGTGTTTGAGAGCTGTTGTAAAGCCATTCACGCGTATTATAGACGTTAAAGAAGATCGCTTGCATTTCTGGAGGACGTGAGGACGCGAGGTAACGACCCCGTAAGCTGTCAAGTGTCGCTAGTTAGCTTAGCTTAGTGGTAGCTTAGCATTAGCTTAGCCTGTGTTTTGTACGGTTATGCGCGGACACACAAGCACACACACACACACACACACACACACACACACACACACACACATATATATAACACAGGGCAAGGTTAACTTCCCTACAGTAATATAATGTCACCCCTAAAAGCTGCCCTTTAACACTAATACCTCGGTTGATGACGTCATGTAAACACGGCTGTCCTACTTGTCCCTGCTTAGCAAGAAACTGATAGCAAAGACAACAAGACAATCAATAAGAGCAGCAATTTGGACAACAAGTTTGACACCCAAAGACACTTATGAGGACACCTAAGCTAAGCTAAATCTGGTGCGAGTTAACATCCCAAAACAGGCCTCCATGCATTGTTCTGAAATCTAATGTAGTCATAGACAGTATGATTAAGGGTGGAACGATATTCATATTTATACCGAAATGTTTCGATACAGGGATATCGGTTTGATACATATGCGTACCGATTTTTTTTACATGCGACATATAGTTACAATGTGAGATCCCCTCGGAAATGTTTACATTTTAGTCTCTAAAAATGTAAAATGTAATGTATATTATTACATTTAAAAAAAATACACAGGGGTGTGTTAAAAAAATTAACACAGTGTAAGTTTACCAGAAATACAATTTGATCAATTGAATCAATATAATTGAAAAAAGTGGGAAAAGTATATTGCATTCATTTGTTTTATTTTTAAATATCATTTAATAAATTATATATTATTTAGTCAAACGGGCAAAAAAATTATATATATATTATATATATATTATGTGTGTGTAACACCCAAATATGTGTGTATGTATATATATATATATATATATATATATATATATATATATATATATATATATATATATATATATATATATATGTATGTATTTTTTACTTGCCTGCTTGACTAAATAAAATATATTATATATAAATGGTAATACTAATAAAAAATGCAATTTTATGCATTTCTTCTTCAGAAATGTACCGAAAGTGAACTGGACAATGTCGTAAAAACCACGATACACACCAAACTGTGACTTTTATGTACCGTTACACCACAAGTACATCTTCCTGCATTTCATGTGTCCGATGGGCAAATTTCAAGAAATAGTGTGTGTGTGTGTGTGTTTCTCAGAGCTTAGAAAGGTGCCCTGGAGTACATGGCACTACATGCGGCTGCACCATGAGCGGCGAGCCGGACGCCTTGGCTGTGGTCAACCAGCTCCGAGATTTAGCTGCTGACCCGCTGAACAGGCGCGCAATCGTCGAAGACCAGGGCTGCCTGCCGGGCCTCATCCTCTTCCTCGATCACCACAACCCACAAGTGGTCTACTCGGCCCTGCTGGTGAGATCCGCGTGTACCACACACACACACACACACACACACACACACACACACACACACACACACACTGGGGTGTAATGGGGTAAGTGATACTGGTTTTCTTCATGGACCAGGTGACATTGTGCTTGTATCCTGGCACAAAAGCCTTCCCGCATTTACTGTCGCATTTATCTGCTTATGTCAGCTGTGTTAATACAGTAGTTGATATTAGTGTGTGTGTGTGTGTGTGTGTGTGTGTGTGTGTGTGTGTACATAAGTTGGGAACTTGTGTGTGGTGTGAGACAACTGCAACACAAATAACCACATGGCAGAAATCGGTCTATAAAAGACTTTTAAGTGCTTTGCTCTGTCTCTGTGTGTGTTTGTGTTATCAGGCCGTGCGTTACCTGGCAGAATGTCGAGCCAACAGAGAGAAGCTGAAGGGCGTTCTGGGAATGATGCTGAGTCTGCAGAACGTCATGCAGAAGTAAGTGTCTGAAATGGGTTTCATGGTCATAATGCACGTGTTTAACAACCGCTAAACACACTGTTGGGCACCAGGGGGCGCCCATCACTCACAAATTTGTGCATGCTCTTCAGCAGCAGGAGCACAGGTTCGGGGTTTGTCAGATCATAGCTGCTTTTCGCCTCGTGCCTGATGTTTTGTCGCCGTGTCTCTTGTCCTCTGCAGGAGCACGTCCCCGGGGGAGACCAAACTCTTGGCTTCAGAAATCTACGAGATCCTGCAGAACTCGAGCAACGCCGAGGCCGAACAGGCCGAAGCAGCCGCCTCGTGCCGCCGTAAGGCTCAGTTCTTCCTGGGCGCCACCAACAAGAGGGCCAAGACCGTGGTACTGCAGATCGACGGTCTGGACGACCCGGTGAGGACAGATTCAGACCTGTGTGTGTGTGTGTGTTGATGAAAATTGCATGTGTATGCTGACCTGTTTGACTTTTCGATGGTTCTGTTCCAGACCCGGAGGAGCCTGTGCGAGGAGGCTTTGCTTAAGATCCGTGGCGTCATCAGCTTCACGTTCCAGATGGCTGTGAAGAGATGTGTGGTCCGGATCCGCTCCGACCTGAAGGCCTGAGGTGAGGCTTGTGCTGATTTCATATAAAAAGTAAACAATTGTGACCGTAGTCGTTTTGTATATAAACAGCTGATTGTTTGTTTTGGCGTCAGGCTCTGGGATCAGCCATCGCATCAACCAAAGTGATGAAAGCTCAGCAGGTGGTGAAGGGAGAGGACGGGAATGAGGTGAGCAGACATGCCACATGGACCAAATATACTGCAGGGTCAAGAACATGTCACATGACCATGATGAGAGAGAGAGAGAGAGAGAGAGAGAGAGAGAGAGATGATGTGTTTTGCATGTGTGTGATGGTTGGAAATATGAATATATAATATATATATATATATATATATATATATATATATATATATATATATATATATATATATATATATCCCTATATATCTATAGATATATATATATATATATATATAACAACTACCGTTCATATATATACCCACACCGTTCTCTATTATATATATCATATATATATATTATATATATATATATATATATATATATATATATATACATATATATAATATATTATATATATATATATATATATATATATATATCATAAATAGATTATATATATATATATATATATATATAAAGGGGCACGGTGGTTTAGTGGTTAGCACGTTCGCCTCACACCGCCAGGGTCCGGGGTTCGATTCCCGTCTCAGCCATGTGTGTGTGTGGAGTTTGCATGTTCTCCCCGTGCCTCAGGGGTTTTTTTTTCTCCGGGTTCTCCGGTTTCCTCCCTGGTCCAAAAACATGCACGGTAGGTTGATTGGCACCTTGGAAAAATTGTCCCTAGTGTATGAATGTGTGATGTGTGTGTGTGTGTGTGTTTGTGTCCCCCTGCGATGGGTTGGCATTCCATACAGGGTGTATCCTGCCTTAATGCCCATAGACGCCTGAGATAGACACAGGACTCCCCGTGACCCGAGTGAAGATCGGATAAAGCGCTAGAAGATGAATGAATGAATGAATGAATGAATAAATAAAATAAATAAATCGGCCATTCTCGGCCATACTCTTTTTCTCTTGCTCTCATGTTCATATTCTCTCTCTCTCTCTCTCTCTCACACGCGGTCTCTCTCTGTCTCTCGTTCATAGTCTATCCCCCTCTTGCTCTCTCTCTAATAATACTAATACTACTACTAATAATAATAATGATAATAATAGTAATAATAATAAAGCGGCGTGTTCCTGTAGGCGTTTGTTTGATTCTCGGCCGTTTCTCTGTTGTTTCCTCGCTGCAGTAACACAAAGTGAGCTTTATACAGGATGACACTGAGAGCTGATGATGTCTTTCCGCCTGGAGGCTTAAACACCACACACACACACACACACACACACACACAAACACACGGGTGCACATCTACACACCCCTTTCCCAGACCTGCTCCAGACACAAGTGTTTTCATGTTGGGGGGTCTACACACACACCACACACACCACACACACACACACACACACACATAATCGTGTGCTGATTATCTGACGTGACCTCTCCCAGAGTTGGAAGGGTGTTCTTTACTTGCAGCGACACACTCGTGACCTGTAGTAACCTTTAGCGTAGCGATGGAGGCGTCCTTCTGTTATCGCTCCGCTCCTCCTCCGGGTGGCGTCTCGGTTCAGTGTGTAGTTAACATTTCTGTGTCTCTCGTGTAGGCAATCGTCCCGCTCCAGGAGGACTCGGACGCGGAGGTGGAGCAGAACATGGACTTGCCCGACTACCTCCCCGAGGACGAGAGTCCGGCGCAGGAGCAGCACAAGGCCGTGTCTCGCCTGGGCTCCATGCAGGACGGCGTGGGCTGGCTGAGCACGGCCGCCAACTTCCTGTCCCGCTCGTTCTACTGGTGACGTCCAAACCCCGTCACCGTCCCACCTTCCAGAAAACACTTCTGCAGACCGCTGCACACGAACTCGACCCCTCCTGACGCTCACGTTAGCGCGCCATGCCACAAGAGACACCGAGCCATAGAACAACGACGACCACGTGTCCTCCGTAGCTGCGCTTTCCTTCTCTCTCTCTCTCTCTCTCTCTCTCTCACACATTCACTCACTCACTCAGCTTTCCCGTTCATCCAGAGGTTTTTTTTTTTTTTTTTTTTTATTTAAAGACGGTTTGGTCCAGCTTTTCCTCATGGGTCCATGTATGATACCAGACAGCATTAAATATTATGATGATTTTCCTTTTTTTTTTTTTTTCCGGGACACAGAATTTTCTGTAATTCTCCCAGTGCCGGAATTTCCGTTTTGTATGAAGGGAGCTTTTGATTCTCGTGCATGAAGGTTTTCCTTTTGCATCTCACAATCCTGTGAGTTTTACTGCCTTGAGCGTTCTCTATCTCTATCTCTCTCTCTTCTCTCTCTCTCTCTTTTTTTGCTAATTTGAAGAAAACTGACGTTTTTAATTCCCCTCAGTGTTTTCCTGCTCTACTCCAATGCCTTCCTCCTCTTGGGTGTGTGTGTGTGTGTGTGTGTGTGTGTGTGTGTGTGTTTTGCCATGCATCATCTTGTCCTCATCTCATCTTCTGATTTTCGCTCTAAACCACGTCCTTATTTAACGTGAAATCATTTCCCAAGGTACGGACGGTTAAACGAGCCGGGATAAACACGAGCACCGGCGCCCCCTGCTGTCCAGTCATCTGAAGAAAACAAAACAACGCTGTATAATCTCAACAACTTCATGCATGCATGCAAAACAAATAAACAAATAAAAAAGGGATAAAAACCACACTTGTGCGCCGTCGGTACTCGGATTAGTAACAGGTTCTCGTGCTACGTGCCAAACCACTAACGAGTCGCAAAATAAGAGCTGATCGAAAATTGACTTCTGTTTTGGGAGATTTTTTGTTGTTGTTGTTGTTGTTGTTGTTGTTGATTTATCGCTGCTTCCCTACATAAGAAGTATTAGTGTTTGGTTGTGGTTTTGAAATTGGTAGAGATGGGATTTTTTTTTGTTTAATTAGGCTGAACAGCAACGCACAATCGGTGATGGTGGGGGGGGGGGGACATCTGGATACGACTGACCCGTCGAGTGTATGTTCGAAGAGAAACGTCACCAACAGTGTTAAAAACGGCCATGACAGCAGACTGACTAATCCCTGAATATCTCCTGTACTGTCGAGTGATTTCTATATAAATATCAATATATTAGTTTTATCATTTAGTTTCCCATCGATCAGCTTTTTAGAGGAAGCTCCTTGAAACACACCATGGCACATGTGTAGATGTAGAAGCTTCTCGTGTAAAGAGTGCGTCTGCTGTTACGTGTGTAAAGACTTTTCCGAACCATGGAGTTATCGCCTGTTCACAGTAACGACGTTATTAAATCTATTCAACAATGCAGGGTGTTTGTGTGTCCTTGCTCTCTCTGTGTGTGTGTGTGGGGGGTGCGGGGTTGGAACACATGACCTTGAGATGCAAACCATGAGATGGTTCTTGACTTTTCCTGGTACGTGTGGTTCTTTCCCAAAACGATGGAGGACCAGAAGTGTATAGGAAGTCATGTGACCCTGAAGAACCAATCCTCTTCCAGTATAGGGCGAGTTATACTTCTGACTTTTACAGGATGTTTACGACTGTTGACTTTTATCAACAGACGCTCCCCACCTTACGAAGAAACACTTAACGAACATCCGCCGATACGAACAAATCTATACGTAAAGCTTGGATTAAAAAAAAAGCAAACAAAAAAAAAACTAGTAATGAGTCTCTAATCACTAATCACTAATGAGTGGACGTAGTTATTCCTAATCATTTAAAATAGAATAGATGCTGGGGTCAGTCATGATATGGCGCCCCCTAGAGCACAGAGGGTTAAGGGCATTGCAGCGGTTTTTTCTCCGGGTTCTCCGGTTTCCTCCCCCGGTCCAAAAACATGCACGGTAGGTTGATTGGCACCTTGGAAAATTGTCCCTAGTGTATGAATGTGTGTGTGTGTGTGTGTGTGTGTGTGTGTGTGTGTCCTGCGATGGGTTGGCATTCCATCCAGGGTGTATCCTGCCTTAATACCCATAGACGCCTAAGTTAGACACAGTCTCTCCGTGACCCGAGGGAAGATCGGATAAAGTGGTAGAAGATGAATAAATACTACAAAACATCGATGGAGTTAGGAGCCTTGCTCAAGGGCCCAGCCAATCTTGAACCCCCCCCCCGACCTCCTGCATCAGTACATTACTTTACAAACACTCTTCTAACTGCATGGATCTCCAAAAATCCCCACCAATTCTAGAGGTACGTTTTCCCAAAACCAAATCGATTTATTTCCATAAATTTTCATGCATCATTAAAAAAAACACACACAGTTTTGATTCTTGTAGATTGTCAGACCTGTAATGTAATATGACATGTCATTTTCTTCTGTATATTTATAATCATTTGCTTGACATGATTTTGGAAGCCCGATTTATTCCCTCTCCATTGAAAGTGTTGTTGCGAAGGACGATCTGCTCGGCGGGAAAAGGTGTGTTGCGTTTAAACCTCTCCAAATCCGTCCAGGGAAATGTAGTAATTAACATCGCCAGACTCCAACACGTTGGCTCGACTGGCGTGTGTAAACAGCAGGGGAGCCGGGGAGAGATTTTTGGCTTCACCGAGTACGAACGACCCGTTTCACCCGGAAAAAGTTCGGAAGTAAGCGACGTGATTATTCGCTCCTGATGAAGATTCCTTTAAAGATAGAAAAGCGAGAGGCGTTCGCTAAATCACTGACAGGGTTACGTCTTAACGATTTTCTGTCTCGATGCTCTTTGACCCCTGTGGCGTCCCATATATGACCAAGGGTTATAATGGGTTATAATTATAATGCTGAATAAATGCTTTTATTATAGTATATATATATACTATATATATATATATATATATATATATATATATATATTGCTTTGTTTTTGTTTGTTTTTAAATTACATATATATTATTACATTACAGTTCTTTTTTAAAATCTTCTCAAGTCTTTTTATAAATGAAAACTCTGAAATCAAGACCAAACATTTAAAAAAGTGCATTATGATTAAATATTATTATCTTATTATGAATATTATTATATATTATATATTATTATTATTATTATTATTATTATTATTATTATTATTATTATTATTATTATTATTATTTATACATTCACAAGATGATTTGTGTAACACTGCGGCCTCTCATCATGGAATTCTGCTTGGGTCGTGATGCATGTTTATAATTCATTTGTTTTATTTATTTGAAATGCAAAAGATATATGTTTAGAAGAATTAAAATTAATTATTATAAAATTAATAATAATAATAATAATAATAGTATAAATAATTAAATTATACAATAGGTCTTTTTTAATTTATAAAAATAGTGTCGTTTTAGCTATATAAATGTTATCTAAAAAAATCTAAAAAATATATATTTTTTATTTATTATTTAATATTATATTATTTATACTACACATATATTAGATACATAAATAAATATTTATTTATTTAAAATTATTTAAATATTTATAAATATTTATTTATTATTCTATTACATATTTATTTAGACATTTTTCAGTGTCAATTTTCACTGATCTTTTGCTTTCATTCTCTTAAATTGTGCGTTTATTAAGTGTCATAATAATCGCATAGTAAGAGTTAAATAATAGAAGTATTCAGTATTTATTAATTTATTTATTTACAATTAAAATTGCCACACCCGCGCGTGACGATCTGCTCGCCGTACTAGGATTCGCTTTTTACGAGCCTGAATTTATCATTCCTGTCTGTCAAAAGTGTGTGTTTGGTTTGTACAGCACACACACACACACACACACACACACACACACACACACACACTCCCGATGCTTCACTGTTTCCTGGTGATGATGAGGAGGATGATGATGAGTGTAAACAGCAGTAGACATCTCTACTCCCACATCAGTGCTGTTTATAGAACACATCATCAGCCAGACCGTGTGTGTGTGTGTGTGTGTGTGTGTGTGTGTGTGTGCTCCTTATGGCATGTCACTGGAGGACACATTTAACCAAATTACACAATTACAGCAGGACCGAGCCATTTTTAAAGCACACCAGGTGACGTTTGGAGACGAAGCGAGTGGAAAATCCTGTGGACGGGAATTTTAATCACTAAACCTAATCATGATGATATGATAGAATTCTCTATTCACAAATAATAATACAATATGAAAATATAATCAACCAAACCACAGAGCAGAGAGCGATCAGGACTGAAATAAAAGGGACATTAGAGAAAAATAATTAAAAGCAAAATAACGCCTGACAATATGATCATACACTGAAATTCATTCATTCATTCATTCATTCATTTATCCGATCTTCCCTCGGGTCACGGGGAGTCTGTGTCTATCTAAGGCGTCTATGGGCATTAAGGCAGGAGGATACACCCTGGATGGAATGCCAACCCATCACACACACACACACACACACACACATTCATACACTAGGGACAAATTTTCCAAGGTGCCAATCAACCTACCGTGCATGTTTTTGGACCGGGGGAGGAAACCGGAAGAACCCGGAGAAAAACCCCCCTGAGGCACGGGGAGAACATGCACAAACTCCACACACACATGGCCGAGACGAGACGGGAATCGAACCCGGACCCTGGCGGTGTGAGGCGAACGTGCTAACCACTAAAACTACCGTGCCCCTACTACTGAAATGAATTAATTGAATTAATTGATCTTCAATCTGACATCAATGATGAAACTTCGCCTGTTTTCAGGTTAATGACGAGTTAATGAATGAATGATATATATCTATATATATATATATATATATATATATATATATATATCTAATATATATATATTTAATACATTTCTGAGACTTGAGCCTGAGAGAGTGTGGGTGGAACCCCGGGCCTCTCGCGCTGACGTTGAATAATGACTTTATTAATTTAATATCACATTTTCCCCTCCTGTCTTTGACAAACCTCCAGCTGCACTCGTCTCATCACCTCACCACTCTGCTGGCAGCGTACAGGAGGGAATCCTTCCAAACCCAGGGCCCGAGCGCAGACAGCTGGAGGGAAATCCATCCATCTTCCCAACGTGCCGGAGCAGCGTGGTGTCCGGCAGAGCTGCTCCTTCACCTCCACCCCTCCGGCAGCCGGTGAAGTAGGTCAGACTCTTCAGTAGGGCTTTGCTCCTGGAAGACCCTTCGCTCGTGGCCTGAGCGCCGTGCCCATATGGAGTCAGGGGTCCATATGCCCACTACAGTAGGAGAGGGTGTGTGTGTGTGTGTGTGTGTGTGTGTGTGTGTGGTGTGTGTGAATGACTTTTAGTGTCATAGGAGCCAACAGTGCCGGGGGGGGGGACTGCAGCCTGGACTCACGGATTTCCACATAGAGACCACTAGGGGGCGTGGGTCAACTGTGATATCCCTGAACATGCCAAATAATAATAATAATAATATAATATATAATATATATATAATAATAATAATAATAATAAATATAATAAGTAATATATTAATAATAATAATAAATAATATAATATAATAAATCTAATATTCATTACAATAAAATTCATTAATAACAATCATCAATATTCAAATCAATTGTCTACCGTCAAATTGCAACCCATAAAATATCCACTTCATTCACACCCACAGTCATATCAATCAACACTAATACCGTTGTAATAATAAAAACCCCCTGAGGCACGGGAGAACATGCAAACTCCACACACACACAATAATTCGAACCCGGATTGGCGGTGTAGGCGAACGTGACACCACCGTGTTAATGACTATTATTATTATTATTATTATTATTATTATTATAACAACAATAATGTATAGAACATTAAAACTATCTATCTATCTGTGTGTAAAAATATTAATATTGATATATTAACATATATTTGAAAATAATTTATATGGAAATATAGATATCATAATCGTTTGGATCCCTGCTCCCCCCCCCCCCCCCCCCACCCCCCCCCCCCATCAACCTCATCACATCTATCACTTCATCACTTCAATTCATGAAATCAAACTGTCCTGTTTTCCTGTTTTTTATTTCCAGATTATTTAAATTAACATATTTTTTCTCTTTAAAATTTGGCTATTTTTAATCCTGACACTTTGGAATGATTTTTTCTTTTGTTGCAAGTATAAATAAATAAATAAATAAATAAATAATCCTCATTTCCATTGTTAAAACTCCCGGGGGAACGTAAACTTTTGCAAAACGAACTGTGTGAATGCGCGATGGCGACGAGGGGGAATAAACGAGGAACGTTTCAATAAAGATGTTTTTTTTTTCCCAAAAGTATCGGAACGAAATACACTCGTACGAGTCGCTCGTTAAATAATTCCCAGTTCCTCTCGTCTGTTCTCGGTCCTCCTCGGCGTCGCTGAACAATCCGTGGTCGCGGTCCAACAACTCTCAGCGTAGCTGCGAAGTTGATATGAATGCCCTCGTTGTGTTGCGTAACGCGTTTCTATAGTAACGGCTGGGAAAAGATGTGTAAAGAGAGGTCTTTTCTGACAAAAATATAGGGAAGGAGTCTCCAGTATCAGTATCAATTCAATTCAGGAAGGGTGGTCACCATGAGGTTCGGACAGGACCAAGGTGAAGAGGGGGTCTGGATCACTGGCAGCTCAGCAGTGGGACATGTAACTCAATGGAGAGAGAGAGAGAGAGAGAGAGAAAGAAAAAAAGAAAGAAAAGAAAGAAGAAAAGAAAAGAAAAAAAAAAAACAAACAAAAAAAAACAAACAAAAAAAAACAAACCAAAAAAATGAAAAAAAAGAAAAAAAAAAAGAAAAAAAAGACCATCGTCGCGAATCCCTGCTTGTTAGGGGGAATGCCGGAGCAGACCCATGTTCCCATTGGGATTGAACTTCTCACGGAACTGAAATAAAATAGAATAGAGTTGTGGTATAAGAGGAATAAAACAGGAAGCGGTTTTCCTTGGTGCGTATCCCGAGTCGGAGATATCACTCAGGTGTTTTGTGTACGTGAATGTGTCATGCGTATTTGCATAGTTAATGTGCGGAGCCGATATCCAGATCGAGAAAGATGAGAGAGAGAGATAGATAGACAAACACAGAGAGATAGATAGATAGAGATAGAGAGAGAGAGGGGAGGGAGGGAGGGAGGGAGGTACGTCCCTGCGAGAGGGCGAGCTGCGACTCCCGGCCGGTGAGATCAGCAGTAAATTATAACCAGTGTGCGGCAGAGAAATGATGTGACACCTGTAATTTACGTCAAATAACTTTCCGGGACGTAAAAGTGGCGAGATCGGATGCAATCAGTCTTGGGCCCCGGAGTCGGGTCGAGATTTAATTGAAACATTTTTCTTTATCGTGGGAGATGATGGAGAGAAGGAGGGGGTGGAGGTGTGGGCGGGGGGAGGGGGGAGAACCACAGGGTCTTTAAGTCACTCTAAATGTGGGGTCGGACGGGAGAAAAGACATGGAGACACAGTCTGAGAGTCGAGACATGGCGGGGGAAGCTAGGTACACGCGTGTTATTTTGCTTGCGAGGCTGCGTGTGCATGTTACAACGTGTCAAACTCGGGGCCGAGCTGCGGGGCCCGTCACGCCATCATTTTTCGAGCTTAAAAGGTGTACGATTTGTCTTCAAATAAGGCGATGCTGCAGTAAAGCGTGCATTTGACAATAAACTCCCGCAACGCACACGAAGTGACAGTATCCCGCCACTAGAGTGCAGCGTATCCCACATCGGCGTTTACCGAGGACAAAAAGGGGCCCAAAAATGTCCAGGAAGGCGAAAAATGGATGGCAAGAAATGAAAGGCAAGAAAGACGTGAAAGCGATCACATGTTTGTGTTTCGAGGAGAAAAAGTGCGATGTGCGTTTTGTGTTATGAGGCGACGTCGCGCATCAAACACTTCATAATGTCTTATAGCTACAACTGGCCCTTCGAGGAACATCTATAATCAGCGTTATATGTTTCACTCATTATAGCTGAGCAGTGAAATGTGCTTTGGTGTGGATTTTTCGGTTCACTCCATAATTATTGGCACCCTATTTGCATCCTCATATTGTTTTTATTTTTTTGTACTTCCGGTTTCTCCTGTTAGGGGGCGCCACATCCGCATATTACATTGTTTTTACGCAGGACACCCTTCCTAACGTATCCATGCCCATCTTTTGGGATTGGGAGTGGCACCAGGAGCCTATGTAAATGTGTAAACCCTAACGGCTAGGGCCGAATGAGCCATTAGGGGTTTAGGGGCTTGCGGAAGGGCCCACTAGTGGCAGCACGGCTTGGGGCCGGCTCGAACGTGCGACTTTTCGATCCGGAGCCAAACGATATTAATCACTGAGTTACCAGCTCCCCCTAGTGGCAGCTTTCATAACTGACTACATCATACATACAATATGAAAAGCAAAATTCTTAAAACTGTTTATTTACCTTTTTTAAAAAATAATATTCCATTAAAAAAAAGCACTTTGACTAGTAATTTTAAAAATAATAAAAAACAAGACACATTTTTATTGTAATCTCACTGTTCGATATGACGTCGGGTCCTTTTTGTTTTTTTTTCATTTCCAGTAAGTGCACGATCGATTAAATTAATTGTGTGTTTTAATGGTTTGAGATAAAAAATAATCTCAGGGGTGTGTGTGTGTGTGTGTGTGTGTGTGTGTGTGTGTGTATAATATAGTTAATGAACATCTATTCGTTTATCGGAAGGGATGTAATTAGTCGGATGGAGCCGATGTGCAGGTGATTAAAACGATTTCAAAAGAATCTTTGGACAAACCAATCGGAGACAAGTTTGGAAGAACCAATCGTAGAGATGTTCAAGAGCGATGAATACTTATGCAGTGTGTGTGTATGTATGTATGTGTGTGTGTGTGTGTGTGTGTGTGTGTGTTGTTGTAGTCCATATTAATGAAATGTGTGAGCACAGGAGCTGATAGTAATTGTGTTTTTCGCTCATTACCGCTTCCAGATGATTTGAAGGCCCGGTGGTGGTGGTGGTGGTGTGGATTGTGATGGGTGGAGCAGGAGGATAGAGGGAGGGGGAGAGGGGTTGGTGTTTGGTGCATGTGTTAAAGGTGGGGATGAAGGCGGTTTCCTGGCTGGATGCGGCCTACCTTTTATTCCGACGCCGTCGCCGCAGCCTGATTGGCGAGATGAAATATCGCCGGCGAAAATTAAAAGGTCCCGGTGTCAGAATAATTCATGGTATGCATATCTTCCTCCCGCTGATGAAATATCTGGTGTGTGGATTAGGGAGGATAATAAAAAACGATCAGGCCCGAGTTAAAAGTGTTTCTGTGAGCGTTTCGGGCCCAGCGTCGACGTCGAGCGCGGGGTCAAGATGTGCATTACAGAGAGAGAGAGAGAGAGAGATAGAGATAGAGGGAGAGATAGAGAGGGAGAGAGGGAGCTCAATATCCCACCTGCGATTTGAATATTCCGCTATAATTGTCCTAAAATGTCCCATCAGCGGATCTGCCGGACACCATTATGCCTCTACAATATGGTGTGACATTCAAATTCGCCCCAAATGACAGGTTATTAGAAAGCGCGAGCAGCCGGCATGTAATTAAGCACCATAACTTTGACCTGGAATGGGAAGTGATGGCAGGATTGTAATAGAGGGGAATGAAACAGGCGCTGGGGAAGGCGTGGGGGGGGGTGGGGATTGGGTTCGAGCGTCAGGGGCCGGCGGGAGTCTCTCTGGCGATTCGACCCGGGATTATTTTACACACAGATCTCGTAGGGTTTGTCTTCGTAACGGTCTGTCATAATGATGTTCGGGGGCGCTGCGGAGATTTCGGACCGCCTCGTGCCGAGGTTACGGGGATCGTCGTGCCGCACGGCCGAGCGCAGAGACTCTCCGATACGGTGTGGGGTCTCAGGGAGCTGCGATTTTTTCCCTGGAGTGCCCTAAAGTTATGGAATTCTCTCCCGGCTGAGAGGCCTTTTAGTGTTTTTACTCTTAAAGCTCCCTTTTTTTTTACCAGGATCTTTTGTTTTTATTCCTTTGTTATTTATTTTCAGCGCATCGGAACACTCATTAATCATTTACACAACGTTTACTGCTCGGCGTTACCGAATATTATTTATTGACTCGTCCTGTCTTTTTTTGTTGTTTTTTTTTTGGTTGTTTTTTTTTTTAGCATGTGTACTTTCTGCTTTTTTTATAGATCATTTTTTCTATTTTTCTTTTCTGTTTTCCTTTTTTTCTGTTTTAAGAGTTATACGCAGTTCTGGGTGTGTTGTTAATTTATGTTGTTTGGTGTTGCACTTTGGTCCTGTTTATTATTGAAATGACAATAAAGTGTACTTAATTTGACTTGGGGTGCATTTACTCTTTTTTAGCATTAATTGCATTATTATTATTATATTATTATTATTATTATTATTAAATTATTATTATTATTAATAAATAATAATAATTTATTTATTTTTTATTCTATGCTTGGAACTGAGCTGTGGTAGGTGAAAGCTCAGTGGTTAAAGAATTGACCTCTGGACCAGAAGATCCAGGTTCAAACCCAAATACCCACCGCTGCCACTAGTGGGGGCCCTTGAGCAAGACCCTTAACCCTCAATTGCTTTGGATAAGGACGTCCGCCAAACGCCCGCCAAACGCGTTTAGATCTTACTTTTAAAGCGTCTAAAAGCGCTATATAAAATAAAGATTATTGTTATTCATTCATTCATTTCTACTACCGCTTTATCCGATCTTCCCTCGGGTCACGGGGAGTCTGTGTGCCTATCTCAGGCGGTCTATGGGCATTAAGGCAGGATACACCCTGGATGGAATGACAACCCATCGCAGGCACACACCCACCATTTACACACCCACACAGGGCACACACACACACACACACACACACACACACACACACACACACACACACACACACACACACACACACACACACACACACTCATACACTAGGGACAATTTTCCAAGGTGCCAATCAACCTACCGTGCATATTTTTTGGAACCGGGGGAGGAAACCGGAGAACCCGGAGAAAAAACCCCCTGAGGCACGGGGAGAACATGCACAAACTCCACACACACATGGCCGAGACGGGAATCGAACCCGGACCCTGGCGGTGTGAGGCGAACGTGCTAACCACTAAGCCACCGAACCCTTCTATCATTATTATTATTATTATTATTATTGTCATATTATTATTATTATTATTATTATTATTATTATTATATGTAGATCTCGTTGCTGAATGTGGTTATACAATTGACCAAATAGACAATTATTAACATATAATAGGGAACTTGTGGAGCTTGTGATTATTGCATGCTTGTTTGTTGACTAAATAAATACCTTATTTAATAATAAAAAAAAAAATGTAAAATCATTAGAGCATAAGAAGGGAGGGGGGGGCGGGGGGATACTAACTTTTGCACAAATGAACCTGAGCTCTATAGCAGGAGATCTTCCACTTCAACCCGACGCACAAATTAAAAAAAAGGTGCATTCGTCATGCTGGGAACGGGGTTTGGCGAGGGGTGTCCCAATACTTTTGGCCACATGGCGCAGATGTTGGTATAGAACATCTGTTGGAGGTTTTTTTTTTTTTGCTTCACGTTCCTTTGAAAGCAACCGAACTCCCACCTACACGACGCATTGTTGTTGTTGTTGTTGTTGTTGTTTGGGGAGGTCGACGAGTGTGTGTGTGTGTGTGTAGGGGCAACGTATCGAGAGAATCCATTTCCGGAATGATTTATTTATTTATTTATTTACCTCGGAGACGAGTGGACACGCCGACGAGCAACGGCACCCATCTGTTACCGGCGTTCCTCCAGCTGATGTGTGAACATGATGTATAGGAGCGAATAGAAACCTTTTCAATCAAAGCGAAGTGAAGACGCTCGACAGGCCTGTGTGTATTTCTCCTACATATTTATATATTTATATTGATATTTATATTTATATTTACTCCACGCGTCCTGGAGTTTATTCCGAGGCTGGCTTGTTAAATTCTGCATGTCTATTGTGTTTTAGTGGCATGGCTGCTGAACAGAAGGTCTGCTGTCTCGGTGAGCTCTCTCTCTCTCTCTCTCTCTCTCGACTAACCCCCCCCCATCCCGATCCTTTCATAACGATGGCAGATGGCTCCCGATGAATCCTTCATAATCATGTCAGGACAGCTCCTCCGATCCCAATCCATCTTTTTAAGCACATTTCATCAGACGGAGAATTTACACACAGACCGAAGGCCACAAAGTCGTCCTGAAGACGGACATTTTCCCCAAATTCCCAATTCCCGTTCCTATTCCGGCATAAATTCCCAGATTCAATACACATTCATCTCCCCGTCAGAAGCGTCCTCTCTATCCTCCTCTCTATCTCCTCTTCTCCTCCTCCTCTTCTCCTCCTCCTCCTCCGGCGTGTAACGTCGTTAATTGTGGATCAGGTGAAGTTTGTTTCACCTCATTTCAAGGTCACGCACCACTAGGACTATTTTCCAGACTCGAAAGGGCACGTAATTTCACACCGGCGTACTCCTCATTAATCCCTCCTGAGTGGGTGCTTAGGAAGTTCCAGATCACAGCTTTGTTTAGTTCCCTGTTTTCTGACTCGCTGCCTCTTTTAACACCCCCCTTCCCCACCCACTCCAAACCTCTCCCTCCTTCTCCATCAGGACGTTAACCCCCTGATCTCCAAACCCCGTCCTCATCCCGTTTAGAGCAGTGAGTTACGGCTTTCCGGTCATGTGACGTCTCGCTCCGGGGGGTTTTAAGCACCGCAGATATCACCGGATACACGGTTTCCCCCATTTTTTACAATAAAAACAATAAGTGTACTGTATGTTGGATTGACAGTCGTAGGAAAAAGTTTGTGCACCCCCCTTTTCAATAAAAAAAAAAACAAGAAGGCAGAGACGGAGAGCAAGAAAATATTCATTATTCAGTGTGACATGTTGTGCAATGCATATTAGGACTGTGAAACATGTAATTACAAATATATAAAGTACATACATATATATATATATATATATATATATATATATATATATACTTTATAAATTTATATATATTTAATATACTTATATTTTATATTTATATCTTATTTTGTCATTTATTTCCATTTCAGACCACTGGACACTTTTCATGTCATTCACACTTTTCATTCGGGATCTTCCCTCACGGGGAGTCTGTGCCTATCTCAGGCGTCTATGGGCATTAAGGCAGGATACACCCTGGATGGAATGCCAACCCTTCACAGGACACACACACACACACACACACACACACACACACATTCATACACTAGGGACAATTTTCCAAGGTGCCAATCAACCTACCGTGCATGTTTTTTTTTGGACCGGGGAGGAAACCTGGAGAACCCGGAGAAAAACCCCCTGAGGCACGGGGAGAACATGCACAAACTCCACACACACATGGCCGAGACGGGAATCGAACCCGGACCCTGGCGGTGTGAGGTGAACGTGCTAACCATTAAACCACTGTGCACCCTTCCACTGGACACTTTGCTCCACATATTTACTGATTTATTTATTTAGTTATTTAGGAATAAATTTGACTTTTATCTGGCTGTTGGTGCTTTTAATGTGGTGGAACGTCAATGAAACCTGGTCCTGTTATTATGTAAGGTTCTAAAGATATAAACATCAATCTCTTGCATCATCATTATTATTTCTCTCTATTTCCGTTTCTTTCCTGAGAAAAACGGTTCGGACGCAAATTCCGATTAATACGCAATAACGACTTTTGTATTATCACTGATTGAAGTTACAGAAAAAAAAGAAAAAAAAAGAAAACAATATTAGCAAAATAATAATAATACTACTACTACTAATAATAATAATAAGGCATAATTAAAAAGTAAAAGTATTTATTTAGGAATAAGTTTATTTATCTGGCTGTTGGTGCTTTTAATGTCTTGGAACGTCAGTGAAACCTGGTCCTGTAATTCCGTGAGGTTATAAAGTTATAAAGGTTTGTATTATTAAAAGAATGAAAAGAAAATGATAAAAAAAAAACAAGAAAAAAAAAACAATATTAGCAAAAAAAAACTAATAATAATAAGGCATAATTAAAAACTAAAAGTATTTATTTATTTATTTCACCCAGGGGTCTGATAAACGTAAACGCGTGAACGTGTTTGTATTTAAATCCGTCCTCTTCCCTCGCTCCACTTTTTCCCACTTCTTTTCAGCCCAACTTTTCGTCTTCTTCTTCTGTTGTCGTATGAATAATTCACGAGGCGAAACGGAGCCTCTTTCATTAACATGAAATAACAATTTGCAAATTTATGGAAAGCACTAATTACACCCCTTATTTGCCATGACTATGATATTAAATATTCATAAACGTGTGATTATTTTCTCTGATTTGTCTGGGGTTTGGTCTCAGCCACCGCGTTCATTAAAGGGAAGTGGGTCTGCGCGGCGCGCGGCGAGACGCAAACAAAAGTTAGCGCGCCCCGAGAACGAGCGCGAGGGTCCGAAAAAAGCGGGGGACTCGGTGCTAAATTTGCAATCAGATCCACTTAGACGCCCGCTAAGCGATTGTGATCGGGCGGCGAGGACGCACGCCGCGTTATTTCGGTGTTTCCCCGGCGCTTAAATGAAGTCGACAGCGGATACAGGCGCTCGTCTTGTCTCTTGCGTCGCAAAAAAAAAAACCCGCCGGTGATTTTATTTATTTATTTATTTATTTATTTTCCCCGGGTCCCAGCTGGGACTCAGCGATCAGGCCGTCCCCCTTCTCCGCACCCGCAAGGTTTAACACGCGCGTTTAACCTTAGATTTACGGCTTTGTTATATCGGAATTAATTACGGATACCTCCCCCGAACTCGAAACGCCGCTGACGAAAACACTGCGCGCAGGCAATTTAGCTCTATTTGCACATTAATTTGGGCCCACCTGTGATGCTCGATGTGCTAAGTAGCTACATCAGTTTTCATTACGCCTCTCACCGACTGGATTTACTCGAATTACGGCATTAATTATCGAATTCGCTAGGTATCTGAGTGACAAACGCGCCGACGCAGTCGTCTGCAAAAAAAGGGAGGGGGGGGGCTATAAAAAAGCTCCTTGGGTTGACCTTGAGGCGGCTCCTGGAGGAGAACTCCAAAGATTCGACGCAAGTATTGGGACGCCGGCTTTTGCCGAGACTTTGCTGCCAAAGTTGGAGGCACACCGTTGTATCAGGACGTCTCTGGATGCTCTTTATTCGACCTGGGAGACCACCAACCTGCACCCGAGTCTACCAAGACCCAGCTGTGCACATCTGCTTTCCATGGTTCGGAATGGAAGATCTCCTCCTGCAGACGTGAACTTCATTATCACTCATTGGAGCCTCAAAGGAAACTCAAAAATGGACCTGAAAGGACCAGAATGGACCTTATGGTCAGGTGTCCATAAACTTTTGTCCATATAGTGCACACACACACACACACACACACACACACACACACACACACACACACACACACATGTGAGAGACAGAAAGCTCTGGAGGTTTTCCGCTTGTACAGCAGTGCATTAATCATAATCAGGAAGACACCATTAGTCGACGTCGTTCTGTCATTGTGTTAAAGAAATCGCATTATCGCACGTCCCATTAATTACGCCTTTCCCCCCCCGACCCGCTCCATCCAGTCCTGAAAAAGAGCCGAGTCGAGAGCGCCGGGATGAGAGGGCACAGACGAGGGACGAGAAGAGCCTCTCCAAAGTGAAATAAACGACAAGAGGACTTTTGTGAGGTTTTGGAGGCTTTTGCCTGGGGCGCGAGGGCGATGGTGGGGCGATGGTGGTGGTGTGGCGGGGGTGGTGGTGGTGGTGGGTGTGTGTGGGTGTGTGGTGTGGTGGTGTGGTGGGGGTTTGTTGTGAGTTGTGGAATATGGGGTGCTGGTGTTTTCGGGTTTTATACAGGTTTCACTGGTCAATTATCATCACATGAGAATCCTCTCATCACGAGTGCAGGAACGACAGCAGCCCTTCGATTCGACCCCGGGTCAGAGTCAGGGTCAGGGTCAGGGTCAGGGCTATCAGATCTCTGCTGTGAACATGACGAGTTCTCCTGACATGAACACAAAACAGGAAGGAGAAGCCGCGTGACGCTCCAATCACAAACCGGCACAGCGATTATACTCAGCTAATGTCAAGAATATTTATATATATATATATATATATATATATATATATATATATATACCTTTATTGGTCACATATATTACAGCACAGTGAAATGCTTTTAGTTTCGCATATCCCAGCTTGGTGTTGGTAGCTGGGTCAGATGCAGGGTCAGCCAAGATCGCCCCTGGAGCACAGAGGTTAAGGGTTAAAAGCCTTGCTCAAGGACCCAGGCGGCAGACCCCATAGTGGCAGCTCGATACACCCGGATCTTCCGATCAGCAGCCCGGCGCCATGCTACCGACCCCTATATATATATATATATATATATATATATATCTATTAATATATATATATATATATATATATTATATATATATATATATATATATATTACACACTAATTGCACTGTAATATTCTGTATATATATATATATATATATATTATATATTATATATATATATATATATATATATATATATATATGCACACAGGTCTGTTGTTTATATATATTTTATATTTATACAAATATATGTATGTGTATTTGCTTGCTTATATATATATATATATATATATCTATATATATATATATATATATATATATATATATATATATAAAAAGGAAAGAATAATTACAGTGCTATTTAAGTGTAGTGTGAGTGTGTGAATGTGTAATGATGAGTGTGTGTGTGTATGAGTGTGTGAATGTGTAATGATGAGTGTGTGTGTGTGAGTGTGTGAGTGTGTAATGATGAGTGTGTGTGTGAGTGTATGAGTGTGTGATGATTGTGTGTGTGTGTGGTGTAGTGAATGAGTGTAGTTGTGAGTTGGGTGATGTGGTGGAGTGTGTGTGAGTGTGTAATGATGAGTGTTTGTGTGAGTGTGGGTGAGTGGTGTGTTTGTGTGAGTGATGATTGGTGTGTGAAGAGTGTGTGTGAGTGTGTGTTGTGAGTGTGTGAGTGTGTGCTGAGCGTGGTGTGTGATTGAGGGGTGTGTAAGTGGGTGATTAGTCTGTGAGTGTGTGTGAGTGTGTGTGTGAGTGTGTGAGTGTGTGAGTGTATGAGTGTTAGTGTGAGTGGTGTGTATGATGAGTGTGTGAGTGTGTGTGTAATGTGATTGTGACATGTGAGTGTGGGTGTAATGATGAGTGTGTGAGTGTGTGTGTGTGTAAGGATGAGTGTGTGAGTGTGGTGAGGGTGTAATGATGAGTGTGAGTGTGTGAAGTGTGTGAGTGTGTGAGTGTGTGAGTGTGAGTGTGTGAGTGTGTGAGTGTGAGTGTGTAGTTTGTGCTTGTGTGTGTGAGTGTAATGTGAGTGTGTGATGATGTGTGTGATGAGTGTGTGAGGTGTAATGTATGAGTGTGTGAGTGTGTGAGTGTGTGTGTGTAATGATGAGTGTGTGAGTGTGTAGTGTGATGATGAGTGTGTGAGTGTGATGAGTGTGTGAGGTGTGTGTGTAATGAATGAGTGTGTGTGAGTGTGTGTGTGTAATGATGAGTGTGTGTAGTGTGTGATGTAAGTGTGACTTGGTGTAATGAGTGTGAGGGTGAGTAAATGTTGTCTGTGAGTGTGGTGATAATGTGAGTTTATGGTGCGTGTGTGTGAGTGTGTGTGTGTGGTGTATGTGATGTGGGGGTGATGAGTGTGTGATGTGTGTGAGTGTGTGATGCGTTGTGTTGATTGTGAGGGTGTAATGATGATGAGTGTGTGATGAGGTGTGAGTGTGTGAGTGTGTGTGTGATGTATGTGTGTGAGTGTGTGAGGTGTGAGGTGTAATGATGATGTGTGTGTGAGTGTAATATGATGAGTGTATGAGTGTGTGTGTGTGTAATGATGAGTGTGTGTGTGAGTGTGTTGAGTGTGTTAGGTGTAATGATGATGAGTGTGTGAGTGTGTGTGTGTGTGTGTAATGAGTGTGTGAGTGTGTGTGAGTGTGTGAGGGTGAGTGTGTGAGTGTGTGAGTGTGTGGGTGTGTGTGTGTAATGATGAGTGTGTGAGTGTGTAATGATGAGTGTGTGTGTGTAATGATGAGTGTGTGAGGGTGTGAGGGTGTGAGTGTGAGGGTGTGAGTGTAGTGTGTGATGAGTGTGTGTGTGTTGGTGTGTGAGGGTGATGTTGTGTGTGAGTGTGTGTGTGTGTGTAATGATGATTGTGTGTGAGTGTGTGTGTGTGTGTAATGATGAGTGTGTGAGTGTGTGATGTGTATGTGTGATGAGTGTGTGATGTGTGTGATGTGTGTGTGTGAGTGTGTGAGTGTGTGTGTGTGTGATTGTGTGTGTGAGTGTGTGAGTGTGTGTAATGATGAAGTGTGGTGTGAGTGTGTGTGTGTTGTAAGTGTGTGAGTGTGTGTGGGTGTTGTGTGATGTGACGTGTGAGTGTGTAATGATGAGTGTGTGGGTGTGTGTGTGTGTGAGTGTGTGAGTGTATGAGTGTATGTGAGTGTGTAATGATGAGTGTGTGAGTGTATGAGTGTGTGTGAGTGTGTAATGATGAGTGTGTGAGTGTGTGAGTGTTTGATGGAGTGTGTGATGTGTGTGTGTGATGTAATGATGATTGAGGTTTGTGTGTGTGCTGTGAGTGTGTGTGTAATGTTGTGTGTGTGAGTGTGTGTGAGTGTGTAATGATGAGTGTGTGAGTGTGTGAGTGTGTTAGTGTGTAATGATGAGTGTGTGAGTGTGTGAGGGTGTGTAATGATTAGTCTGTGAGTGTGTGTGTGTAATGATGAGTGCTGTGAGTGTGTGTGAATGATGAGTGTGTGTGAGTGTGAGTGTGTGTGTGTGTGTGTGATGAGTGTGTGAGTGTGTGAGTGTGTTAGTGTGTAATATGAGTGTGAGTGTGTGAGTGTGTGAGGGTGTGTAATGATTAGTCTGTGAGTGTGTGTGTGTAATGATGAGTGTGTGAGTGTGTAATGATGAGTGTGTGAGTGTATGAGTGTGTGTGGGTGTGTGTATGATGAGTGTGGAAGTGTGTGAGTGTGTTAGTGTGTAATGATGAGTATGTGAGGTGTGTGTAATGATTAGTCTGTGAGTGTGTGTGTAATGATGAGTGTGTGAGTGTGTGTAAAGGTGATGTGTGAGTGTTGTGGTGTAATGATGAGGTGGGGGTGTGTGTGTAATGCGTGAGTGTGTGTGAGTGTGTTAAATGAGTGTGTGAGTGTGTGTGTGTGTGTGTGTAATGATGAGTGTGTGATGAGTGTGTGAGTGTGTAGTGAGGTGTGAGTTGTGTGGTTTTGTGTGTGTGTGTGTTTGTGTGTGGGTGTGTGTGTGTGTGTGTTTGTGAGTGTGTTGTGTGTGTGTGTGTTGTGAGTGTGAGTGTGTGTGGGTGTGTTTGTTTTTGTGTGTGTGTGTGTATGAGTGTGTGGTGTGTGTGTGTGTGGTGGGTGTGTGTGTGTGTGTGGGTGTAATGATGAGTGTGTGTGTGTGTGTGTGTGAGTGTGGTGGTGTGTGTGTGTGTGTGTGTGTGGT
>JACRUU010000019.1:1234619-1252119 GCA_030449085.1 Kryptopterus vitreolus | reverse complement strand
ACAAACACAAACAACACCAAAAAAACACCAAAAACAAAACAACACAAAACAAAACAACACAAAACAACACAAACAACACAAACAACACCAAACATTCCACACAAACAAAACAAACAACACAAACAACACCAAACATTCCACAAACAACACAACAACAAACAACACAAACAACACCAAACATTCCACACAAACAAAACAAACAACACAAACAACACCAAACATTCCACACAAACAACACAAACAACACAAACAACACCAAACATTCCACACAAACAACACAGACAACATAAACATTTCACACAAACAACACAAACAACACAAACAACAAACAAACACTAACAACACTAACATTCCGCACAAACAACAAAAACGTGAAAAGTGAAGAAAGAAAGAGAATTATTTGATTGTTTTGATTTTGATTTATTTTCTATTTTATTTTTGTTTTTCCTGTTTGTTTGTTTTTTTTGCTTTAATTAGGATTCGCTTTTTACAAAACAAATATTCAATTAATTCAATTGAACTGAATTTCATTCGAATAAAACACCTGATATTAAATAGAGAAAGAGAGAGAGAGAGAGAGGAGAGAGAGAGGGAGAGATCTGTGTGTGTTTGTGTGAGCATGTGTGTGTGTGGTGTGTGTGTGTGTGTGTGTGTGTGTGTGTGCATGTTTTTGTGTATGTGCATGTGTGTGTGTGAGCATGTGCATTGTGTGTGTGTGTATGTGTGTGTGTATGTGTGGGTGTATGTGTGTGTGGTGTGTGTGTGGGTGTGTGTGTGTTGTGTGTGTGTGTGTGTGTGTGTGTGTGTGTATGTGTGTGTGTGTGTGTGTGTGCTGTGTGTGTGTGTGTGTGTGTGTGTGTGTGTGTGTGTGTGTGTGTGTGTGTGTGTGTGTGTGTGTGTGTGGGTGTGGTGGTGCATATGTGTGTGTGTGTGTGTGTGTGTGTGGGTTGTGTGTGTGTGTGTGTGTGTGTGTATCGTGCTCATACAGGGAATAGAAGTGTTTGCAGGCCTCTGATCAGCTCCTCGGGGGTGTTTAAAAGCACTGAACTAAAGCGAGAGGTTCATTGGAGCCGTGATGAACGTCTCAAAGCAAACAATGCAGGAACCCGAGGTCATGCTGTTACCCTCCATCACATCCACCTCCACCCGCACTACACCCCAAACAACACCCAAACTACACCCAAACTACACGTAAACTACACCCAAACTACACCTAAACTACAAACAAAATACACCCAAAATACACCGAAAAACTACACCCAAACCACACCCCCAAACTACACCCAAACCACACCCCCAAACTACACCCAAACCACCCAAACACCCAAACACCCAAAATACACCCAAAAGACACACCCAAACACCCAAACCACACCCCCAAACTACCCCAAACTACACCCAAACTACAAACAAACACCCAAACTACACCCAACGAACCTCAAACCTAAACACCCAAACGACACCCCAAACTACAAAACACCCCCCCAAACAACCCAAAATACACCCAAACCACACCACCCAAAAACCCACCCAAACGACAAACAAAAAACACCCCAAAATACACCCAAACCACACCCCCAAAACGACACCCAAACCACACCCCAAACACCCCAAGACTACAAACAAATACACCAAAATACACCCAAAATACACCCAAACCACACCCCCAAAAAACGACACCCAAACCCTAAACCCCAAAAGTACACCAAACTGACCCCAAACGTACAAACAAAATACATCCAAAATACACCCAAACCAACGCCCAAACTACACCCAAACTGCAAACAAAATACACCCAAACTACCCCCAAACTACACTCAAACTACACCCAAACTACACCCAAACCACACCCAAACCACACCCCAAAACTTCACCCCAAACTGCACTCAAACTACTCCCAAACCACACCCCAAACTACACCTCAAAATACACCCAAACTACACTCCAAACTACACCTCAAACTACACCCAACCCAAACTTCACACCTCCAACCATCAAACCTCCAACCATCACAACCTTTCTCATAAATGGAAGTGATTTACTTCAGACACGACACACACACAAACACCATCTCTCTCTCTTCTCCCCCCTCAGTCCCTCCAGCAGGTGTGTGTGTGTGTGTGTGTGTGTGTGTGTGTGTGTGTGTGTGTGTGTGTCGGGAGTCTCCATGGCGGCGTTCCCGGAGCCGTCTGTAGCTGCAGGAGGAGGAGGGGGGGGAGTGAGACGCCCTGATTTCTCCACCGAACCCCGATTCTCGAGCGCCATGAAGGAGCCCATCATGCGCACCTGATTACATTACTGCCAAGCGTTCCGCGGGAACGAATGTAATTGCAGCTCATTACGGGCTCTGGAAGTGTGACGACTTTTGGCCGAAAACCGAGATTGCCTCTTTTTTTTTTCCTCCTCTCCTGCCAAAACTATAAAGATTGCACTCGTCCCGGGTTTCCGCCGGATAATCCCGGATAACTGCGTCGCGTCGTGCGGGGAAAAAAAACGCTAAAAGGAAAAACGGTAAACGTACAAAGTGGGAAGAAAAACGGAATATCTCAGCGGGTAAAGATTTCGACCCCTGGGCTGTAACGAGGGATGGGGGGGGGATTCTGGAAGACGTGTGGACGGAAACCGGCGCGCTGTCACGCCATAAAAATAAAAAAAAGACGGGATGCATTCGGAGAGCGCAGACGTGATTTCATGGCTAATGATTCTCACGCTAATATCACCGTGGGCCGCGCGGAGGATAACCAAGTTGAGCTGTCTTAGCTCAAATGATTCAATTAGGCCAGCTGTCCCCATTTGTCATGGCTCAACTCGCTTTTAAATTACCTTTCCAGAGCGCTTACGCGTCTCCCGGTCGGACACGGAGACGTTCTTTATAAAGAGACGGAGAGGAGGAGGAAAAAAAAGGAGGAGAAAAGAAGAACAAGACAATAATAAGTGCAATTATGGAGCAATAATAAGTGACTTTTGTTCCTGATCTGCTGATAAATGTGTGTGTGAAACTGTGTGTGTGGTGTGTGTGTGTGTGTGTGTGTGTGTGTGTGTGTGCAAACAGCCTGTGTGTCCTGGAAAATCCGTTCCAATAAGGAATCCGAATCCAACGCATGGAGGAAGGCTGATCCGCACGAAGGAACGCCACGCATCAAGGTCTCGGGGGTCAAATCCAATAAAGCGTGCCAGAGATCAAACAAAGGAACACCACTTTTGGGATCTTCAAAAAAATAACTTTCATAATTCATAACCATCAAACCTCCAACCATTAAACCTCCAACCATTAAACCTCCAACCATTAAACCTCCAACCATTAAACCTCCGACCATTAAACCTCCAACTATTAAACCTCCAACCATTAAACCTCCGATCATTAAACCTCCAACCATTAAACCTCCGACCATTAAACCTCCAACCATTAAACCTCCGCTATTAAACCTCCAACCATTACACCTCCAACCATCAAACCTCCACCATCAAACCCCAACTATAAACCTCCAACCATTAACCTCAACATTTAAACTCCAACCATTAAAAAACCTCCAACCATTAAACCTCCAACCATTAAACCTCCAACCTTCACAATCCCT
The DNA here is from genome assembly GCA_030449085.1 of Kryptopterus vitreolus. Classification (NCBI taxonomy): domain Eukaryota; kingdom Metazoa; phylum Chordata; class Actinopteri; order Siluriformes; family Siluridae; genus Kryptopterus; species Kryptopterus vitreolus. The sequence continues at coordinate 1,248,541 of JACRUU010000019.1, read as the reverse complement.
AACCATCACACCTCCAACCATTAAACCTCCAACCATTAAACCTCCAACCATTAAACCTCCAACCATTAAACCTCCAACCATTAAACCTCCAACCATCAAACCTCCAACCATCAAACCTCCAACCATTAAACCTCCAACCATTAAACCTCCAACAACCTCCAACCATCAAACCTCCAACCATCATTAAACCTCCAACCATCACACCTCCAACCATCAAACCTCCAACCATTAAACCTCCAACCATCAAACCTCCAACCATTAAATCTATTAAACCTCCAACCTATTAAATCCAACCATTAAACCTCCATTAAACCTCCATCTATTAAACCTCCAACCATCAAACCTCCAACCATTAAACCTCAAACCTCCAACCAACCATCAAACCTCCAACCTTCAAACCTCCAACCATCATTAAACCTCCAACCATCCAACCATCAAACCTCCAACCTCCAACCTCCAACCATCATCAACCTCCAACCATTAAACCTCCAACCAACCTCCAACCTCAAACCTCAACAACCTCCCCATTAAACCTCCACCATCACATTAAACCTCCAACCACCACCCTCCATCCACCTCCAATCCAATTAAACCTCCAACCATTAAACCTCCAACCATTAAACCTCCAACCATTAAACCTCCAACCATTAAACCTCCAACCATTAAACCTCCAACCATCACAATCCCTAACCATCACACATCCAACCATTACACCTCCAACCATCACACCTCCAACCATTAAACCTCCAACCATTAAACCTCCAACCATCACAATCCCTAACCATCACACCTCCAACCATTAAACCTCCAAATATGTGAAATATTTCAAATATGAAATTACAGCTTGTTTACAAACAGTTACTGAGGGTATTAAATGAAGACGTTGCAGCGTTTAATAAAATATAGGAAAATAAGAAAGTAATCATAAAGGAAATAATCATTCATTCATCTTTTACCGCTTTATCGTCGAATCTCTCTCTCTCTCTCTCTCTCTCTCTCTCTCTCTCTCTGCCTACATCAGCATTTACTCTCACCCATGTGTCTGAATGAAACACACACACACACACACACACACACACACACACACACACACACACACACTCGTTTCTGGAGTCTTGAGGGTGTACAAACTTTTGCCCTGCGTGTGTTTTGTTGGTAGATAGCGCTGCGCTGTTGTTTCCTCTGCAATGAAATCGTCTTCCTCGTTACCACCTTGTCATTGTCGAGAACTTCAAGCAGTGAAGACTTCTGCCGTGGGTTCGGCTGCCAGCGGCACGCTGCCAAGTGCACGCTAACTGCCACTCGCTGCCGCGCGCCGCAGGTCGGCTTGGAACGTCCGCCGCGTCGCCGTAGCAATAAAGACCACTTCGAATAGTGACGGTAAAGAAACCTGACAACTCATCAGCACATTTACATTTTAACACACGCCATTTATCAGCAAATCAGGGTTAAGGGCCTTGTTTAGGGGCCCGCTATTGGCAGCTTGGTGGTGATGGGATTCGAACCTGCGATCTTCCCGGGTCCAGACGCCAACGCTGTAAACACTGAAGCTCCCACCTCGTTATCACCGATTAATAACACGTCTAACTGTCGTCATGGCGACGGAGTCCTTTTAACTGGAGCTACAGTAGTGTTAATCAATGTTAATACTCAATGTGCCTAATGCACCACCTGGTGGAAGGTCAGGGAATTACAGGACAAATTAATGCAGTTATATATATATACAATTCTGTGTGCACGGTGGTTTAGTGGTCAGCACGTTCACCTCACACCGCCAGGGTCCGGGTTCGATTCCCGTCTCGGCCATGTGTATTTGGAGTTTGTGCATGTTCTCCCCGTGTCTCAGGGGGTTTTTCTCCGGATTCTCCGGGTTTCCTCCTCCAGGGTCCAAAAATTCCTCCCTTCCTCCTGCACGGGTCCAAATGGCACATGCACGGTAGGTTGGATTGGCACCTTGGAAAAATTGTATGTGTATGAATGTGTGTGTGTGTGTGTGTGTGTGTGTGTGTGTGTCCTGCGATGGGTTGGCATTCCATCCAGGGTGTATCCTGCCTTAATGCCCATAGACGCCTGAGATAGACACAGACTCCCCGTGAACTGAGGGAAGACCGGATAAAGCGGTAGAAGACAATTCTGGATGTGGCCAGTGACACCGGAGACTCCTTCGGGTAAAGGGCGAAGAAACCGACCGCGTTCTCATATCCACGATTGGTCGGTTTCTATAGCGACCCGGACAGTGCGATCTATTCGCTTGTGATGAACAGCGAGTGTGTTTGAAACGAGACGGCGAATGATGTCCTGCCGCCGGCTCGATCGATCCATGTGATAAACTATCACATGGTTTTGCGTGTCATCATCATCACCATCATTTATTGTTTTGTTTGCCCCTTTAAGCCCCTCCCCCTCCCTGCCTCTCGGCCCTCCGACAGCGTCCTTTGTTTGCGCTCTCTCTCTCTCTCTCTCTCTCTCTCTCTCTCTCTCGGCGTGCTCCGGCGGTACCTGCAGCATCCGGCCGAGCGCATTACGGGTACGGAGGCCATGCCAAAACACAATTTGGACCTGCTCCAGTACTTCATTGGAAATTGTTTTCACTGACTGAAGTAATGACCAGTTTTGCAGACACTGAACTGATAGAGCAGAACGCCGAGCTTTCCAAATCAAATTATGACCAGCTGTTTGCAGACAGTCTGTGACATACTGATAGAGCAGAACGCCGTATGTTGCTTTCCAAATCAAATGATACAAGGAGTGTGACAGAGTGGAGAAACATCTGTCATTAGCAATTTCCAGCACGCTCCACTAATTCTGGACAAAATACGGGTAATGAAGTTACCACAGGAAACTTCAAACACTGTCAGCGCAACAAGGCGTTCGAACCTCGACGCCGCCGCCTCAGCCTCCGCCGCCGCTCGCCGAAAGCCTGTAATCCAATTCATTTGTTGTAAGAAACAACGCAGGAGGGGCGGTAATTGTTTTTGATCATCCAGGTTTAAAAATGCAAATCGCAAATGTTCTCCTTTAATCAAAGAACACAAAATCAAGGACAGGAGGGAGCGAGGGAAGGAGGGAAGGAGGGAAGGAGGGTTGGGCCTTTTATTAATGCCATCTTAGTTTTACTTCCTGTCTTCAGTGCAATGTGGGGAGTGGTGTGGTTGTGGGGGGGGTGGTGTTTTGGGGGGGGGATCTAACGCGTGCTATGTGCGTTCGACGTGTGTGATCTATAAAACACACGCTTCGATCCATGTGATAAACTGTCACATGGTTTTGTGTGTCATCATCATCATCATTTTTTTGTTTTGTTTGCCCCTTTAAGCCCCTCCCCCTCCCTGCCTCTCGGCCCTCCGACCTTCCGACAGCGTCCTTTGTTTGTATTAGTGTAGGATCAGAAGCCCGTGTTTCCCTAAAAGGGCTCTGACCAATCAAAAACCCCACTGCTGCGCTCGCACCACCGGCGTCCTGTATCTGCTCTCGCGCATCACATTCAAAACACTGACGCTCGTATATAAACACCAAACATGGATCTTCATACCTAAGAAATCTCCTCATCGCATGTACAGCACTGGGCAGACGCCATTATCCAGAGCGACTTACAACAGAGCAATTGAGGGTTAAGGGCCTTGCTCAAGGGCCCACAAGTGGCAGCTTGGTGGTGGTGGTGGTGGGGTTTGAACCCGTGATCTTCCGGGTCCAACACCTTAAGCACTGGGCTACTACGCCCACACTAGAGCAAAAACAGTACCTCCCGTAGCGCACCTCGTCGCCGCCTGAGAGCGTCCAGCACTGCTCGCCTGCTTCCACCTTCTCTCAGGGGAAGAGCTAAAGATCAGCTCAAGGCTCTTCTCCTCAGTTCTGGCACCGACGTGGTGGAATGAACTTCCCCTGGACGTCCAAACAACGACGACTGCATCTCCAAAACCACGATCTCTTCCAACAACACCCCATAATAACACTTCTTCCTCCTCACTGTCCAGGAAAACATCAAATAATACTGTGTTTATGTTTATTTTCTACTTTTGTCATCAATCACACCTGAATTAATTTATTCTTAGACGGAGATTTAAAGCACTATTTGTACGTCGCTCCGGATAAGAGAATAGAATCGTCTTTACGATGTTCATGTGGTGTCCTTTTTGGTGGACGTGTATATAAAATACTATACAATAACATATTTTGTATAGGCGGCACGGTGGCTTAGCACGTTCGCCTCACATCGCCAGGGTCCCGGTTCGATTCCCGTCTCGGCCATGTGTGTCTTCTCCCTGCATTACTTTTATTTGTTTGTTTCCTTTTATGGTGTTTGTGGGCGTGGCTAAAACACGAACTTTCATCCGTAGTTGTGTTTTCGTGAACAAGCACTAAATATCTATTGGTTGAGCTGCTTTACTTTTATTTGTTTCCTTTTATGGTGTTTGTGGGCGTGGCTAAAACACGAACTGTGTCCGGATTTGTGTTTTCGTGAACGAGTAAAACACTAAATGTCTATTGGTTGAGCTGCTTTACATTTATTTATTTATTTATTTCCTTTTATGGTGTTGTGGGTGTGGCTAAACACAAACAGTGTCTGGAGTTGTGTTTTTGTGAACGAGCGAAACACTAAATGTCTATTGGTTGAGCTGCTTTACTTTTATTTGTTTCCTTTTATGGTGTTTGTGGGCGTGGCTAAAACACGAACAGTGTCCGGAGTTGTGTTTTTGTGAACAAGCGAAACACTAAATGTCTATTGGTTGAGCTGCTTTACATTTATTTATTTATTTATTTATTTCCTTTTATGGTGATGTGGGCGTGGCTAAAACACAAACAGTGTCTGGACTGGAGTTTGTATGAAATAAACGTCTTCTGTCCCTTAATCACATGGAGTAAGATTCAGAAAACAACAACAACAACAACAAGATGGCTTTACTATCTGCGACTCGGAGCGCTTCCTGCGGACAGAATCCGAAGAGGACGAATCTCACAACAGTTGTTGGAGAAGGACACGCTAAAGAAGAGTGGGCGTAATGAAACGTTGCGGAGTCTGTTGTACAAACAACGGAGGCCATTGTTGGCAGTGACGAGTGGCAGAAGGACGATCAAATTCGATGTGTTCGCTTTTTCCGTGCGTTATTACGGGGGGGGGCCACATGTTAAACGGAACGTCGGACTGCTGGGTGGTAAAGAAGCTGATGATTACGGGTGAGCGACTGCAGCGGGGAACAGTTGGACTCGGTGATTAGGAAAGACGGCTGCTGGAGTCCTGCCCTGCCTCTGATTCCCCCTGTTTCCCTCTCTGTAATAATGCGCCTCACGTGGCGCGTGTGGGTGAATAAACTGGCAGGACTGAATTGACAATAATCGCCCAGAATGCTCCTGGGATGCTCCTGGGATGAAGTGGCGCCTCCCGACGGGGAAGGTGTGTGTGTGTGTGTGTGGGGGGTTGTTGTATGAGTGTTTCGGTCATTAATATGCAGACTCCCACAATTCCGATCTGCTGTCCTTTGAGCCGTTGCATGTGAAACTAGCTGTCACGTCCCGTCATGTACGGGACCTGCGACGGAATGAGATGATATCGTAATCTGTCCTCGCTATGGAGTGAAGATTTATTGTAGTATAAATATCGCAGAAAATCCTGACATAATTACGATCATTAATTATTAATATTATGCAATATTTACATTATTGCATATTACTATTATTATTATTATTATTATTATTATTATTATTATTATTGCCATATCTGGGTATTTACTTATGTATAAATACCAGGAATAAAAAAATGTCATGCTGAATGGATTAATGGATCCATCATGCATGCCTCCAACTGTGTGGTCACATGTTTTTTAAACATACTTCATTGATACTTTTCTTCGCATATTACAAGTGTGCCAATACTTTTGTCCATTTCGTATATCCCAAGTTGGCTTGGAACCTGGGGTCAGAGCACAGGGTCAGCCATGGTATGGTTAAAGGTCTTGCTCAAGGACCCGAGTGGGGCGATACCGGGCCTCGAACCCCCGACCTTCCGCTTTAAAGCACTGATATACAACCCCTCCCTTTTAGACACAGGCGTGCCAATACATTTGCCCATTTGCTTCCATTACGTTTCTGTTACCTTGTTTGGAAGATGGGGTCAGAGCACAGGGTCAGCCACCTGGAGCACAGAGGGTTAAGGGCCTTGCACAAGGACCCAAGGATTGCGATACTGGGGTTCGAACCCCCGACCTTCCGCTTTAAAGCACTGAGCTTCTAACCCTTCCTTTTAGAGACAGGGGTGCCAATACTTTTTCCCATTTGATGTTTCCGTTAACTTGTTTGGAAGATGGGGTCAGAGCACAGGGTCAGCCCTCTGGAGCACAGAGGGTTAAAGGCCTTGCACAAGGACCCAAGGATTGCGATACTGGGGTTCGAACCCCCGACCTTCCGCTTTAAAGCACTGAGCTACAACTCCTCCCTTTTAGCCACAGGGGTGCCAATACTTTTTCCCATTTGATGCTTCCGTTAGCTTGTTTGAAAGCTGGGGCACACAGCACAGGGTCAGCCCTCTGGAGCACAGAGGGTTAAGGGCCTTTCTCAAGGACCCGAGGGTGGCGATACCGGGGCTCGAACCCCCGACCTTCCGCTTTAAAGCACTGAGCTTCTAACCCTTCCTTTTAGAGACAGGGGCGCCAATACTTTGTGACCTAATTTTCCCAAAACGAACCAAATGCGTGTTTTTGTCGTCGCGTCGCGGCGCATCGGCAGCGTGTTTTTACCCGCTCGACTTGCCGATGCAGCATTTCCCGCGTCGATTTCCCAAGGATCCGGGCCGTAACAAGAGCCATCCATTACTCGCGCTCGGCCTGTTTCCCGGCGCAGCGGATGATGGCTGATTTGCGTTAAGTGCCCGTCCTTCTCGTCTCCGCGTCGGGGGTTTCGCGTGCCCCCTCGAGCGAGCCGTCATTGATAACTGCTACAGGCTCGACAGCGCTTTGGCTGCGGCGCGCTTGGCATCGGCTCGGAGATATCACACTCCGTCATGCGGCATGAGGAAGGCTTTGTTTTTCTCCTCTTGACCTTCACCCACTCGTCTGCCTCCGCCGTCCATCTGTCCCCGTATGGAAGTGGACAGTGGACGAGCTCGTCTTTGTCCTCCGCAAAAAAAAAAAAAAAAAAACACACACACAGGACACTTGTGGCTGGTGTGTGTGTGTGTGTGTGTGTGTGTGTTGCGTGGCAGTGCAGATGCTCACTCATGCGCCTGAGTGTCGCCAAATCATCTTTGGTATGTGAACTGGTGTAGGATTCTTTGTAATGCAAATGTAAAAACATTACATTTAATTATTTATTTCTTTTTCCAATTTAATGTTATATTTTATTTCGAGGAAAAAAAAAAAAAAAATTCTCAAGGAACAAACCTGTCTGTTTTTAATCGCATAAATGAACACTTTTCATGTTTCTAATACTGTAAATAAATGTAACAGATGTTATAATTATATACATTTCACTCAAAATCTCCCTCTTTAATAAAATTATTGATTATATCATATTTATTTTACTCTTCCTTTAATGTGAATTTCTTGTTAATGACAATGTTTATTTGTTTAGTGTTGGTTTGAAGTGTAAAATATGGGACGTGGCTCCTTTAAGAATTGTGTTCCGGTTTTTCCGGTTGCTTTTCCATATAAACTGGTGATACGGTGTTTAGGTTATACGGAAGCGCTTTATTGCGTTCAGTAAAAATGCGCTTTATTGCAGTAATACGGATTTGGGAATGCGATGCGCTTGCGTAAGGTTCCGTACGGTAATATACGCTAATATAGTGAGGAGATCGTACCTGTTGTGAATGCGCAGCTAGTAGGGGGCGTAATTGGGGGGAAATTTAGGAAGCGTGAGTGGATGCACTGAACGTTTCTTTATTTATTTGTTATTTGTTGTTCGGGTTTCATTCGTTTGCCGGCACGACGCAGAGTGAAGGAGCAGATCGCTCACACAGTAATGTATACTGCGTTATAACACGTTAATAACATTAGCGCCGTTAAAAGTCGATTTGCATTTGGAGAGCTCTAATATATATATATATATATATATATATATATATATATATATATATATATATATATATATATAATTGCAATAAACCTTGGCAGAATTATAAGTAAATTAATTAAATTAAATTAAAATTAAGTAAATTAAACAACAGTTGAAAGACTTATTTAGTAATTAAATGTCAATTGACGCAACACTTTCTTTCCGTCCAATCAGAAAGGTGGATTTGTGAATATATATATATATATATATATATATATATATATATATATATATATATAAAACAGAATTCTTAAAGGAGCCACGTGTGTGTGTGTGTGTGTGTGTGTATATATATATATATATATATATATATATATTTATTTATTTATTTATTTTTTTGGGTCATTACCTGGTGTAGCAGCAGACAGAACCGGAGCGTGCGAGCGAGCGAGCGGCAGCAGCAGCTGCGGCGTTGGTGACGTTGACGTGACGCGATGCGACGCCGCGGCAGGTCTGTCAGAAAAGTGCCGGCGCTGATTTGGGAGCATAAACGGCTGATTATAGGACGGGTGACAGATAAATTTTGATCAAAATCAAAGCACAATTAAACATTTCATCTCCCTAATTGCCGGCTGTAGATTTGGCCTGATGACCATGTGCTGTAGGAAATCAGCCACCATCACACATTTTTAATGGGACACAGCTGTCTTATAGCTTAGTGATATTTGCACCAAAAAAAAAAAAAGCGGTTTAGGAGAGAGAGGAAAAAACAAAAAACGAAAACATCAACAACAACAACAACAACAATAACAACAGCACGCCGGACTAAAACTCATAAAATGGGAATTAATGGGAATAGAAAATAGAAAATGCTGAACAGGATTAGAATGGAGGGATGATGAGACGGTCATCCGGACGGAATATTGGGAATATTGGGAGGGGGGAGGGGGGGAGAAGAGATATAAAAAAAGCGTCTCGCTTCCGAGCGTCCTCGTAAAAAAGACAAAAGGGGCGCTGGTAGTGCTGTGAACATGCATGCTTTTTTGGAAAGGCTTGTGGGGTTCGCACCGAAGTAATCAGGCTCTCCGACGCCGCCCGTGCCAAAGAATTAGCCTGGGAAATTCACCAAAATGTGGGAACAGCTTGGGAACAGATTGATGCAGCGGGGTGAGAGAGGCTGCGAGTGTCTGCACTGTCGGCCCATTCCAGAGCAAACACGCGCGAAAGCTTCTCCTAAGCAACTCGGCTTCTCGCGCCCGGGCTTTTATTCCTCTGCGCTTTCGAGCCGTGGGGTCCTCGTTGGCCTGCTCTAATTACCGACAGGTTTGGTCTCTAAATCCTCCACAGCACAAAGGATAAGTGGATTAAAGACAGAATGTACAGCAAAGCCGGTCGTGGTCAGCTGATGTCAGCGAAGATGCAAAATAAACATCGGGGAGGACAAAAAGAATGCATTTTTTTTTAACCCTAAATATACTCGCTGAATATGATTTGGTATATTTAGTATATTTCATCTAGGGATAAAAAGCCGAAAAGTCGCCATCTATGTGTGTGTGTGTGTGTGTGTGTGTGTGTGTGTGTGTGTGAGTTAGAAGGTTAAGCTAACTGCTGTTTCCTGGGTGACACCTCTGATCCATCATGGCTCGGAAGCCACCGTGTGTTTATGGCACTTTTTCATGGCCGCATGTGGATTTTCCAGGTTTCATAATCACACCGTAAAGAGGCCCGGGATCATCATTATCCACCAGCAGCTATTTATAGATTTACTTTTTTTACATCTTTTACATGCGAATTGATAAATAATTTAAATCATTCATGATTCCAAATCGGTATTATTTACAAATATTTGTGCATAATAATAATTATTAGTGCAAGTAATACAGAATATATAATGTATGGTGAAAAAAAAAAAAAAAAAAATATAATCTATATATATATATATATATATATATATATATATATATATATTCACATGTATACATTTTCAATGTACCATAAATGATTACATTCATTTATAAAAGATGTTATAATTATATATAACATTTCACACAAAATCTTTCCCTTTAATAAAACGATTTGATTATTTCATATTTATTATTCAATGTTACTTTGTTTAGTGGTTTGTTTAATTGTAAAATATGGGACGTGGCTCCTTTAAGAATTCTGTTCCGGTTGTTTATATATAGTATATATATAGATATATATATATATATATATCCATATATATGACCAGCATGACCATCTTCATATATATATATATATATATATATATATATATATATATATATATATATATATATATATATATATATATATAGTCATCATTGTGGTCATAGTGATGATGGTTGCCAGGGTGCTGAAGATGGTCAAGCTGGTCATGCGGTCTTGGTGGTCAGAGTGGCCGTGTAGTCTTGGTGATTTTAGTGGTCAGAGTATCCATGTGGTCTTGATTGTCAAGGTGATCAGGGTCATCATGGTGGTTTTTGTGGTCATGGTGGTAAGGGTGGTCATGTGGTTATTGTGGTCACGGTGGTAAGGGTGGTCATGTGGTCTTGGTGGTCATGGTGATCAGAGTGGTCATGTGGTCTTGGTGGTCATGGTGATCAGAGTGGTCATGTGGTCTTGGTGGTCATGGTGATCAGAGTGGTCATGTGGTCTTGGTGGTCATGTTGGCCATGTGCTCTTGGTGGTCATTTGGTTTTGGTGGTCATACTGGTCATGTTCTCTTGGTGGTCATGTGCTCTTAGTGGTCATGTTGGTCAGGCTCATCACGTTGGTCATGTGTTGTGCACATTATTACACAATAACCCCGTAACAGGTTAAAGGGCAGCGTTCTGGACGACCGTACCGACTCTGTGGTCACGGATGAATATCGCTTATGATGAAGTGCCTTATTTTTTTATTTCATTTTTTTAAATTTCCCTCTTTCTACCATAAGCACGTTTATAACCACAGGCTTTCACGTGTCACCGCGTGCGGCGTGCCGAAGCCTGACGAGAGAGGCCTCATGCTCGCAGATCTGCCGGCTGTTGTCCTAAAAAAATGCGCCACGTCGCCGCTTTACCTCGGGGCCAGGAAATGAGGAACGGGGCGAAGGACAATGACATGCGCGAGACGCCACACTGTTCAGCCCCAAATACCCTTCCTTAACCCAGAGATGAGCTAATTACAGCAACGCCGGGCGTTCGGACAAAACGGATCCAACCGGACGGGAAAAGAATAAATAAATAAATAAATAAATAAATAAATAAATATTGCGAAATGAGACGCATCCGAAGCGGCACGTAGCGTAACACAAACATGCTACAAAACAATTAGCATTCAAGCTAGTGCTAGCTAGCTAATTTAGCTCCTGTGCTCTGCTGATGAACCATCAGGTGTGAACGATTGAACCGAACGAATCGATAAAAAAAGATTCGTTTATTCGAATCCCTACATTTTTCAATGGTTTCTACGGCAACGAACAGCGTACGCGCTAGCGCCGCCGGCGTGCATACCTGCAGTTGCAAGCGCTCAAAGGTGGAGGCCTGTTTGTGTTTTGTATTAGCGAGGGTTCGTGACAGCTGAAGAAGACTGTATTTGTGGAAGAACAGCACGGCTGCCGGGGCCGAGGAGGAGAGACGTTCCTCGGGGAGGCCTAATGGTTGCGCTCCTTCCTGCACAGAGATAAAGACTCATAATAAGCGTGCATGCTCACCATCTGGCTCCGTGCATGTGGTCCTTATGGAGGCGAAAGCAGCGCAATCTGTAAACGATCAGGAGCCATAGCACCCCCCCCCCCCCCCCACACACACACACACACACACACACACACACCTCCCCTCCCTCCCTCTCTCTGCTACTAAAACCCCCCCAATACACACACACACACACACACACACACACACACACCCCGAGAGTCCACCATGCAATCAAGGTGACAGATGGCGTGGCTACTGCTGTGGCCTTGTGGAGGAGATCAAAATCACCTTCAATAAACTCTGACTGGAATGGGCACCGAGCTGCGGCACAAAAAGTCAGTTTGTCAGTCAAAAACCCGCAGACGAAGAAGAAGAAGGGGGGGTAAACGAGGGGAGGGGTGGAGTGTGGTGGCGGCCAGTTTTCCATATTTTCCATCTGACTGCTTTTGAACTGTGATCTTCTCCAACTTGTCGGCGCTGTATCGCAGCCAGTCGGCAATGCTGAGGGAAAATTGAGGAACATGATGTCGCTAATACGGGGGGCAAAGCGTGACCGGGCCCGGGGAAACCCCCCACGTCGAAAAAAGCAGCCACTGGGAAAAAAAAGGCGCTCGTCACGTTTGCCGTTGGTTCGGATCGTTAAAGCGGCGACGTTACACAGCGTGACCTTCGACACGGACCATCTCAAAACACACACGTATATTGTTTTAGTTCTCTTCGTTCCTTCAATTCCCGAGATCCGATTTCGCACCGGGTAGCGCATCCGATCGGCGAATAACTCCGCGCCCACCATTCCGTCCCCCTCGCCTCGCCTATGTGCGCCCGATCGCGCCAATTTATTTATTTTGTTTGTGAGGGGTCTTTTTTCGCACGTCTCTTTCGTCTGAGGCACGGCTCATGTCAGCGACGTGAGCCATTTACATTTTTTTTTTACCCCCCCCCCCCCCCCCCTCCTTCATCGCAAAGGTTCAAAATGGAAAGAACCATCTGTTAAATCCAGGCAAAAGCCAGTGCGATGTTTTCTTGATTAAAAATCATGTCGTCATTTTATTTATTTATTTATTTATTTATTTATGTATAATCAGTTTGTTGAATCGAAGTAGGAATATTGTGCAAATTTACCTGAGAGTTATTAAAAATGATGCTTTGTCATTTGTATGAAGATTTGCTTTCCATTGGGAGGGAAGATCTTCTGCTATAGGGGCGCCAATTCTATTGAGCACCTTTGGGTATGCACCTGCCCCCAGCACCTGGGGCACGGTGGTTTAGTGGTTAGCACGTTCGCCTCACACCGCAAGGGTCTGGGTTCGATTCCCGTCTCGGCTATGTGTGTGTGGAGTTTATGTGTCAGGGGGTCCTGGTTCCCGGTGTGTGGAGTTTGTCCCTAGTGTATGAATGTGTGTGTGAATGTGTGTGTGTGTCCTGCGATGGGTTGGCATTCCATCCAGGGTGTATCCTGCCATTAATGCCCATAGACGCCTGAGATAGGCACAGTCTCAGGTGTGCACAAACTTTTGCTCATATCATTTCCCACAAAATGCAATGACTCGTCACATGACTCATCACACGACTCACCACACCTGAGTCACTCAAACACTGGCGAGCTATTAAAAGAAAACACACCCCGAGCCGATGTCGCAATTTTTTCCCTTTAATTATGTTCATTTTTAGAAGATTTTTGTTTAAAAAAATAAAAAAATAAAAAATAAAAATTCCATTTAGTTTAAAAAAAAAAAAAGAAAGATCACTTTAATTTGAGGGAAACGAATGAATGACAAAAATGTTTTGCCCGTTGGTGAATATTTTGTTTTTATTGTCCTGAAACAGACGTGACCTTCATACTTCATACGCTGTTATCCTACATTCATCTGAGCAGTCAAGGGCCTCTCTCAAGGGCCCAACGGTGGTCGTATATTAGTACTGGGATTTGATCTCATGTCCTTCCGATCCAAAGTCAAATATCTGAGCCACATTACCTCCATCCCTTTCCTCCATCCTTTCATCCTCCATCCTTTCATCCGCCATCCTTTCATCCTCCATCCTTTCATCCTTTCATCCTCCATCCTTTCATCCTTTCATCCTCCATCCTTTCATCTCCTTAATTGCTGCACTTTTATGATTCTAAACATCAGGAAAATGTAAATTGTAAAAAAAAATTGTAAAAATCATCAAAAATCTAAATGAAGATCATCCGTTTTGGTTTTTGGTTCAGTATTTATTTGTGAAAGACAGAAAGAAAGAAGGAACGAAAGAAAGGAT
>JACRUU010000019.1:1194619-1229619 GCA_030449085.1 Kryptopterus vitreolus | reverse complement strand
TATGATGTGTAAGCTGTTTTCCTCTCAGCTTAATCCTTAAAGCCGAGTACATTGGCGGAATGTTGCATCACCGTCCGAGATTAATCAAATGCACAATAACGACGGAGATTTTTTACGGAATAACGCTACGAACAACAACATTCCGATTAAAAAAATCCTGACAAAACACACAACACCCCCCACCCCCCTCCCCCCACCCCCCCGATCCTGATTCCCCCCGGGGTGGGGGGGGAAGGGGGGGGGGGTTGGGCGTGGGGGGGGATTTGCAGGAGCAGTCACCTGTCAACATCGATGGCCAAATGAGATGCAGCGAGTCTATTGTCCCAATCAGCGTTCTCCCTTCGCTCTAAACGCTCTCCGGAGACGATCATTATTACATGACATGCTCCTCGTCGGGAATAAACGCCGCTCGGTGTGCCGGAGCGAGATGGACAGCTCGGCACGGCCGGAATGAAAGGGCCTACAGCTTTATTGACAATTTAATCATAAACACTTAGTGAGGAATCACTCACTTAGCGAAAGAGCTTTGTAGCGAAGACGCTGTTTTTTTTTGGGGGGGGGTTTTAAATACGTCCGGATTGCTGCGGGAGAAACCCGGCGATACGCAATTTACCTGCTGTCACCGCGGCGACGGCTTCCGAGACCTGAAATGGACATCAGAGACAAAAAGAGAGAGAGAAAGATTCATTCATTCATTCTTCTACCACTTTTATCCGATCTTCCCTCGGGTCACAGGGGGGGGGGGGGGGGGTGGGCCTATCTCAGGCGTCTATGGGCATTAAGGCAGGATACACCCCTGGATGGAATGCCAACCCCAACACACACTCACACACACACATTCATACACTGGGGATAATTTTGTATCTGATTTTATAGTCATAAAGGATTCGTTCATTATGAACGATTCTTAACTCGACTCGAAAAGTGATTCGTTCATTTTCCTATTCGATTCAGGTGCCACAAAACATTCGATAAAGCACGTTTTCTGGACATTATTTACATTTAGACATTAAGATACTCGTTCTGTTTATCATCGTTTATCCTCAGCCGGCATCGTTATAGTTTCGCCTAGTTGTGTTTTGGATCTCCTCATTGAAAATGTGAAATTTGATCAGATGCTTGCTCAAATAGTTGAAATGACTCAAAAAACGATTTAAAAATCAAATCGACTCAAAAAAGATTCGTTCATTTTGAGAAAGAACCGAGTCACTAAAAATGATTCGTTCGTAACATCACTATTATATATCAATATGTACAGTTGTATATTCATGGTGGCTTAGCGGTCAGCACGTTCGCCTCACACCGCCAGGGTCCGGGGGTTTTCGATTCCCGTCTCGGCCATGTGTGTGTGTGGAGTTTGTGCATGTTCTCCCCGTGCCTCAGGGGGTTTTTTCTCCGGGTTTCCTCCCCCGGTCCAAAAACATGCACGGTAGGTTGATTGGCACCTTGGAAAAAATTGTCCCTAGTGTATGAATGTGTGTGTGTGTGGTGTGTGTGTGTGTGTGTGTGTGTGTGTGTGTGTGTCCTGCGATGGTTTGGCATTTCATCCAGGGTGTATCCTGCCTTAATGCCCATAGACCCCTGAGTTGGCCCCGTGACCCGAGGGGATAACGAAAAGATCGGATAAAGCGATAGAAGATGAATGAATATATATATCTATATATATATATATATATATATATATATATATATATATATATATATATATATTTAGTCGCCCTTATCCAGAGCAATTACAACTGAGCAATTAAGGGTTAAGGGCCTTACTCAAGGGCCCACCAGTGGCTTCTTGATTCTTCATACCACCAAAGTCTGATCCGCCCCCAAACAGCGTTCCCACTTCACATTCTGCAGTACGCTCTCAACGGGAACGCCGCTGCGGAGAACAGAAAGTGATTGCAGCAACTCACATCTGGTTGAAGTACATTTTAAAATCTGCCGACACAAATATAAATATTTATGTAAATAGCGCTTCGTATTTCGACGCGATTTACAGTTGTCATATTTTTCCGTCCCGACAAAAACACAGCATGTGATATTCCGGCTAAACAGCTTCTTCTATTTTCCTGAAGGTTATTCTTTACTGACTTTATTTGTCAGATGCAATATTGCTGGGAACGCTTTTGCTACGTGACTATTTAAGAATTTATCCACTCCACGAATACATCCGGGAAAAAGGATTTTTTTCCGATCCCGGATCCGGATTATAAAATACACTCGGTTGGGTTTTAAAGATGTTGTCTTTTTTTTAATTGAGCCTTAATGCGAAATTTCGGTGATTTCACGCGAGCCGGTTTTTACTTCTCCGGTTTTTAACGCCTCTGACGGACGAAATCTATAATAGAGTAATAACAACGAGGTGAAAAAAAAAAACCCTCCTTGCTGATTGTAAACCTGGGTGCGGAGAGACGCAGGTATGTTTAGACAGCTGTCTGGTTGGCGTTTTTTTTTTTTTTTGGTCGGCGGGGGAGACTTAATCCCCCCGCCTCGTCTCGCGCAGACGGCACGCGTACGACGGTCTTGTCGTCTTTTTAGATGCATGAGGAACAACCAAGGTCACTTTAATTAACTGGCAAATTGCTATTTAAATGATGGTACTAATCACTCACTTTGCTGTATAGGCTGTCACGCTGATTTAGAGCCGTGGAGGGGAAATGGGAGCTCCTGTACGCTCGTGTTAGCGCGTTTGTGTCTCTCTGTTCGGTATTTATTTGCCTTGGACTCTCCTCTCGAGAGCATTTCAATTAGGCCTCGCTGACAGCTGGCTTTCATTCGACACCGACTCAAGCTCCGGTTATTTAGCGCCTGGAAAAGAAAAAAAAAAAAAAAAAAAAAAAAAGTTGATAGTGAATCCTGAAGCACGTCTGGACGATCTCCTGGTGTTAAATACACACACTGACACGCAATCAGTGTATATCACTGTTTTTATTGTATATAATATTCATGTGTACCGTTTACATGTGTGTATTGTTTACATATGCAGATAATTCTATCACTTAACATGATTACAATTAATTTTTTCTGCTCATTTACTATTATATATTATATATATATATCATGGCTTATTTACTCTCACTGTATTATCTTGTTTACATATGCAAATTATCATCATATATATATATATAGATATATATATAATATATAATATATATATATATATATATTATATATATATATATATATATATATATATATATATATATAGTAATATATATATATATATATATATATAAATTATTTACAGTTATATGCTGACTATATATATATATATATATGATAATTTGCATATGTAAATAGTATGAACTGTATATAGAGGAGGTATATACAGTGAGAATACTCAGTATATTTATATATATTATATATATATATATATATATATATATAGTAAAATATAATATATAATATATATATATATATATATATATATATATATATATATATAGTATATATATATATATATATATTAAATTATTTACAGTTATATGCTGACTATATTTACTATTTACTGCATTTTCTGGTTGGATGTAACTGTATTCTGTTGATCACCCACATGTGCAGTAACAATAAAGTTGAATCTAATCTAATTTATATTTTATAAGCTCCGCCCCGCCCCATCCCCATACACACACACACACACACACACACACACACACACTTTAACATCTTTTAACATCACTACCAAATATGATCTTTCCCTCTCTCTCCAAACACACACACACACACACACACACATTTGTGTGGAGTCTGGCTGGGAGGCTGTGAACCAAAGGCCAGAACGTTTTCAGATTTATTCCAGCCAATCTCCTCCCCATTACCATTAGTGCCCATCTGCCGCCGCTGCCACGCGCCGGCCCTCCGAAAAGGTTACTCATTTGCATCCCTGACAAAACAAAAAGCCTCACCCCGATAATTCCGCCTTTTCCCGTCGGTGGCGTACACCAGCGATACGTCCCATTCCCTACAGTCAAATTCCGAATCGGCTCAGTCGCAGATCGGACCGGAGCCAAAGAAAATGAGGTCCTGAAATGTCACGCCGAGCGTTTTGTCCTCCTTTGATTAAAAAAAAAAAAATTGCGCTATAAATTACCCTGAAGAGATCTGAACCCGATTTATTGGTGTAATTGTTAGCCATATGGTGCTAGCTGGGCCCCGCCTCCTGACGCTCGGACCCGGGCGGGATCATGGAGACCCGTTAAAACAGGGGAAAAAATAAATCAGTCTGGGTTTTAAATGAGTATAAATTGGAAAGTGAAGTTCTGGGGCTCCAAAAACACAAATAACGAAGCACCATGAATGTGGTTTTGAAGGCGGAGATAGATAAGTGCCCTTATCTCTGATCAGAAGCTTGTGAGTTCAAATCCCAGCAACACCAAGCTTCCACTGTTGCGCTCTTGATCAAGGACTAACTCAGTGCTATGCTGTAAAAGTGATAGTTAGATAGTGGTAGCTTAGTGGTTAAGCACTGGGATTTGGACCGGATGGTTACAGGTTCAAATCCCACCACCAGCACCAAGCTGGACCCTTGAGCCAGAGTTCAACTCTGAATGAACTCAGTGCTATGCGGTAAAAGTGATAATGGGAAAGTGGTAACTCAGTGGTTAAGCACTGGGCTCTGGACCGGATGGTTACAGTTTCAAATCCCACCACCATCACCAAGCTGGACCCTTGAGCAAGGCCCTTAACTTTGAATTATCTATTAACATTTGTGGCATTTGGCAGAGCGACTTACAAATGAGAAATTGAGGATTAAGGGCCTTGCTCTAGGGCCCACTAGTGGCAGCTTGGTGGTGCTGGGATTTGAACCTGCAATCTTCCGGTCTGTAGGCCAATGCCTTAACCACTGAGCTACCACCTCACTGGTGATAACTACGGCTATGCTGTAAATGTGATAATTGGAAAGTGGTAGCTCAGTTGTTAAAACATTGGGCTCTAGACCAGATGGTTAGATGTTCAAATCCCACCACCAGCACCAAGCTGGACCCTTGAGCAAGGCCCTTATCTCTGAATTAACTATTAACTATGGCTATACTGCAAATGTTTTAATTGGAAAATGGTATCTAAGTTGTTGAAACATTGGGCTCTGGACTGGATGGTTACAGGTTCAAATCCCACCACCAGCACCAAGCTGGACCCTTGAGCAAGGCCCTTAACTCTGAATGAACTCAGTGTTATGCTGTAAAAGTGATCATTCTTGTAAAAGTGGTAGCTTACTGGTTAAGCATCAGATGGTTACAGGTTCAAATCTCACCACCACCACAACCAAGCTGCCGCTATTGGGCCCCTGAGCACGGCCCTTAACTCGGAACTCATTTGGTCCTACGCTGTAAATGTGATCATTTGAAAGTGGTATCTCACTGGTTAAAGCATTGGCCTGTGGACCAGTAGGTCGCAGGTTCAAATCCCACCACGGGTAACCAAGGCCCTTAATCTTCAACTGCTCTGTTGTAAGTCGCTCTGGATAAGGGCGTCTGTCAAATCCCGTAAAAGATCAAAAAAACGAATAATAATAAAAGTAAACAGAATAAAAGTAAAAAAACAAAACAAAAGTGCCCCCGGAACAATTTCTCATTAAAGATAAACAAGTCCCGGAATGATTGTTCCTTATTATTATTTACACAAACCCCTTCAGCCCGTTCAGGACCGCCATTTCAGGACCGCCGCAGGTTTTTATTACATCGTATTCGAACATCGTTTCACGGCGTTCGACGTCGCATGTCACACCGAATCATAGAGGGGAGCAAGAATAAATAAATAAATAAACAAACAAACAAATAAATAAAGACGATAAGACGGAGCGCCTGCCACAGACGCGTGTCCGAGTGTGACGGATCTCTGGCAGGTCAGCGCTTCCCTGTTGGTTGCGTCTTCGCTTCAGGCTGCTCACCTGTCATCTCAGGTGAAGGCTCGTCCACGTCCCAGAGCCGAGACAGCGGGCTGAGGGACGAGTCGAGGCTGAGGGACGAGTCGAGGCTGAGGGACGAGTCGCATATCCGAGCCTATAAACAGTAGGGGAAAAAAAAACGTGCTGCGCAGCCAAAAAATGTGGTCAAAACGAAAACGGGTTTCAGCGCGAGACGCCCCGGCAGAGCGACAGCCAAAAGGTCGGAACCTTGTTGTCTTTCCGTCGGTGTAATGACCGCCGCTCGTTAGAAATAGTGGACAAAATGTCGTCTTGAAATGTCACCCAGGACTGTGTTTAATTTTATTTCGTGTTTCTTTTCGGTTTGGTGGAAAAAAAACGTCAGGAAGTGCTGAAGAAAGAGCGATGTCATGGAGTTTGAACTTGTCATGCTACGAGCTAATCGAGATAAAAAGCTAATAACCAACTGGGAAATGAATAGATTCAGTCTGTAAACAAATTTGGGGAAGGTCCGGGGTTCGGGCCCTTCAGACTCTTGGGTCCTTGAGTAAAGGGACCCAAGATCACATTTTTTGAGATGTTAAGGCATCTGATGTAGACATGTGACCTAAGGTAAGTCATGTGATGCAGACAGTATTTATCTAAATGCTCATTGGCTGCACATTACACGTATACATCAATGTAACATTACACATGACAAAGCAGTCCAATAGCGGTGCTGTGATTTGAGTGAGCGATCCCCGTATTTATGCACGGGGGAAAGTAGCACTCGTTGTTGTTGTTGTTGTTGTTGTTGTTTAGAGTCATGGCTCATTTTTGTGCCTTTATTCAAACACACCGAGTATGAATGGAGTAAATATGATACAGCGCCCCCTGGTGCACAGAAGGTTCCACAGGTATTTCTTCACACCTCCCCTTTGAAAAATGTCAGGGCCCAAACCAGTGGATCTGCACCTTCTGTGCTCTAGGGGGCGCTGTATCCTGTTTTTTTTCTCCAAAAAAAAGGTCAACTTCCGACACTCATTCCAGAAATAACGTACGTTTTCTTGTACGCTATTTTCGAAAGCCTTTTTGCCTCCCACAACGCATTTCGATACGTACACAATGACGTTATTAACGTAAAGCGTTCGCGACGCTATTATAAAACATAACGAAAACCCGGAGCTTCTTTGGTATTCGCAGCTTTTATCCATCACTAAGTACATCGCATTCATCACGGCAAACTACAGCGAGGGGGCAGAATAATTAGGCCAAATGGGCTCTGACATCTTTCTGCCTCGACACACCGACTTCTGTTCATCCAGACAGCAGCGACAGACTCGACGCTCCGTTCCAATTCTCTCACCATTAATCCGGCCACTGATGGTGGGGGGGGGGGGGGGGGGGGGTGGGGGGGGGGGGGGCGTGTGGTGTGGGCGGGGGGGGGGTGAGAGACGCTCGACCTGGAACGTACAGCGATAGCGCAAGGAGCTTTCGGAGGAGAAGAGATCTCTCACACACACACACACACCCACACACACACCACACACACACACACACACACATTAGACCTGGGCACTACGTCATATAAATTGACGAAAACCACCGCCCCTATTAGGAAATACGCCATATATATTGACGACACCCCGCCCCTCTTGATAAATATTCATATTAAATTGTTATGAAACCCCGCCCCTCTTGGAAATACGTCATATATATTGATGAAACCCCGCCCCTCTTGGAAATACGTCATATAAATTGATGAAACCCCGCCCCTCTTGGAAATACGTCATATATATATATTGATGAAACCCCGCCCCTCTTTGGAAATACGTCATATATATATATTGATGAAACCCCGCCCCTCTTGGAAAACGTCATATAATTGACGAAACCCGCCCCTCTTGGAAATACGTCATATATATTGATGAAAAACCCCGCCCCTCTTTGAAATACATCATATATATTGATGAAACCCCGCCCCTCTTGATTGAAATACGTCATATAAATTGATGAAACCCCGCCCCTCTTGGAAATACGTCATATATATATATATTGATGAAACCCCGCCCCTCTTGGAAATACGTCATATAAATTGATGAAACCCCGCCCCTCTTGGAAATACGTCATATATATATATTGATGAAACCCCGCCCCTCTTGGAAATACGTCATATATATATATTGATGAAACCCCGCCCCTCTTGGAAATACGTCTCTATTAATTGATGAAACCCCGCCCCTCTTTGAAATATATATGTGACGACACCGAATTACGTTCTTATAAATTGATTGAAACCGCTCCCTCTTGGAAATACGTCATTATATATATTGATGAAACCCCGCCCCTCTTGGAATACGTCATATATATTGACGAAACCCCGCCCCTCTTGGAAAATACGTCATATATATATATATATATATATATATATATATAAATATTGACAAAAAACCCCCGCCCCCTCTTGGAAATCCTATCATATATATGATGATGAAACCCCGCCCCTCTTGGAAATACTTTATATATATTGATAAAACCCCGCCCCTCTTGGAAATCCATCGGAAAATTCTCGCATTCCCACGTTGCTGAAAGCCGAGCTAATAATCCGGCTAATCATTAACGCTAATCATTAACGCGAAGACGGAGAGACGACGTCTGTCGATTCGACCTTTTTGAAGGAAAAAAAACACACAAACATCGTAATATTTGCTTAATTAGAAAAATACGATGGAAATTGTTGCTAATTAGCCGAGACCTGATGTCTCCTCGTCATTCAGGAAGGATGTCTTCAGCTGTTTTTGCTCCTCGCTCCGGCGCTGCATGTGATTTCTCCGCCTGCTCTCTATCCGGGACTGGGGGTGCAAAAAACAAACAAACAAACAAAAACAAACAAACATCACATCTCCATTGTAAATCCGTTTCATTGTTGTGTTTAAAAAGACGTTTTGTGGCAAGTCTTACATGAATAGATTAGTATCGCCACTGGTGTCTCTCTCTTCTCTCTCTCTCTCTCTCTCTCTCTCTCTCTTCTCTTTCTCTATGGGTCTCTCTAGTTAAGGCCCAGAAGATCACAGGTTCAAATCCCACCATTGCCAAGCTGCCACTACATTTACCTTTACAGCATTTGGCCTTATCCACAGCGACTTACCACTGAGCAATTGGGGCCTTGGCTCAAGGGCCCACTAGTGGCAGATTGGCGGTGGTGGTGGGGTTAGAACCCGTGATCTTCCGGTCCAGAGTCCTAACGACGTTAACCACTGGGCTACACCACCTCCCTCCTAATTGAGGGTTTGCTCAAGGACCCCCTAGTGGAGGTGTTGGAGGCTGTGTTTGAACCTGCGAGCTTCCATTCCAGAGTCCGGCACCTTAACCACTGAGCTCCAACCTCCATTCGCTAGTGGGCCCTTTGCCCAGTTTGACACATACACAACATATTAAAGCCCTCTTAAATTGTCAAATCTATCTATCTATCTATCTATCTATCTATCTATCTATCTATCTATCTATATCTATCTATCTATCTATCTATCTATCTATCTATCTATCTATCTATCTATCTGTCTATCTATCTGTATATCTATCTATCTATCTATCTGTCTATCTATCTATCTTTCTATCTATCTATCTATCTATCTATCTATCTATCTATCTATCTATATATCTATCTATCTGTCTGTCGTCTGTCTGTCTATTATATATATATATATAATATATATATATATATCTGTCTGTCTGTATCTGTCTGTCTATATATCAATAGATAGATATCTGAGTGATAGCTGTCTTATGTAGGGTATGTATTGTTATATGTATGTATATGTGTATATATGTGTGTGTGTGGTGTGTGTGTTTTACTGAAAACACAAATATTAAACCCTTCTTTAATTGTCTGTCCATTGGGTTATTGATCGGATGGTCGGGGGTTCGAGCCCCGGTATGGCTATGCTGTCACTCTTGGATCCTTGTGCAAGGTCCCTTAACCGTCTGTCCTCCAGGGGGCGCCGTATCATGGCTGACCCCCTGCTTCCTTCCCTACTTAGCAAATTTTTACCTCAAAATGCGAGTGTTAAACTCCGCCCCTAACCCCAATCGTACGCGCTATTGCTTGGTGACTGGAGGTATTCAGTTTCAAAGGCGCCTCCTTCGTCCCCATCTGCTTGGACGGCGCGGCGACATCCATCACCGCGGCAACCGATAACGACTCTCGTTAAGAGTCTGGAGTAATTAGCGTTCGTACACAGGTATGGCGATGTAGCAGGGGTTCTCCGGAGGGATTCCGGGGGGAAAATAGTGCGAGTTACAAAAACGAAAAGACGTGGAAAAAGTGCCATGAGCGGACCGTCTGTCTCGGCCGACAACAACAACAACGACAACAACAACAAAAACCAGAGGCAGGAAGACAGACAAAAGAGAACAAACTTGATTTCCTGTCCCCGTTTGGCAGGAACAACGCGAGCAGCCACTTTGCTTGTATGTGGGTCACACACACCGTTCCCAGCTGTTCGGCCGAGTCAGCTGCGCCGCCACTGCGCCCACCAACATCTGCTCCACAAAAACAATCTCCAGCTTTTAGTAGTCAAATGGAGGTTACACCATATGCCAGCAAGCCACTTAGTTTGTGCCATGGGAGCTCGGCTAACACTAGCCGGAGTAACAAAGAGCGGGAGGAGGAGGACGAGCGACTCGCTCGGCCCATCAGAGACGCGCCGGTGTGCATCTGCTCAAGGTGCTCGCCGATAATGCCGTCTGCTGAATATTAATGCGTCCGGACAGCGGGGTTTGGCGGCGACGCTCTGCTCCGGGGTCCAGGCTAGTTTTATATATCACTCATAGTGCTTTAGAGAGGGGGATCTCTTTCTGCTCATCCACCACCAGGGGCAGCATCCACCAGGGGCAGCATCCACCAGGGGCAGCATCCACCGGGATGTCCACCAGCTTACAGGTGGAGAGAGACACGATGGTGAAGCCGATCAGTAGATATGTCCGTCCCTGTCACTATTCTGGGGCTCCAACACAGACCGCAGGGTAAGCGCCCCCTGCTGGCCATAACTAACACCTCTTGCAGCAAGCCGCCCAATCCAGGTACTAACTATCTATCTATCTATCTATCTATCTATCTATCTATCTATCTATCTATCTATCTATCTATCTATCTGTCTATCTATTTATCGATCCCTGTCCGTCTTTGTCTATCTATTTATCTATCTATCTATCAGTCCATCAGTCCATCTCTGCCTATATATCTATCTTTCTGTCTACCTGTCCGTCCGTCTGTCCGTCTTTGTGTATCTATCTATCTATCTATCTGTCTATCTGTCTATCTATTTATCTATCTATCTATCAGTCCATCAGTCCATCTCTGCCTATATATCTATCTTTCTGTCTACCTGTCTGTCCGTCCGTCTGTCCGTCTTTGTCTATCTATCTATCTATCTATCTATCTATCTATCTATCTATCTATCTATCTGTCTCTGTCTGTCTGTCTGTCTGTCTGTCCGTCTTTGTCTATCTATTTGTCTATCTATCTATCAGTCCATCAGTCCATCTCTGCCTATATATCTATCTTTCTATCTACCTTTCTGTCAGACCTGTCGGACGGTCTGTGCGTCTTTATCTATCTATCTATCTATCAGCACATCTCTGCCTATATATCTATCCTTCTATCTACCTGTCTGTCCGTCCGTCTATCCGTCCCTGTCACTATTCTGGGGCTCCAACACAGACCGCAGGGTAAGCGCCCCCTGCTGGCCATCACTAATACCTCTTGCAGCAAGCCGCCCAATCCAGGTGATAACCTTTAGGCTCAACCCTGCTTAGCAGTGTATAAGGATCTTCTCCGACCAGGAGACCCAAACCTGTTCCAGCCGGACTCCCTGAAGATCTGCTTTCCATGGGTAGAAGATACTCAAACCCTATTTCACAGGTTTAGCAATTAACATCGAGTGCACACGTGTCAAACCCGAGGCCGTGAGGGGGGGGGTGAGTGGCCCCCTACGTCATTTTAAAAGGGGGACGATTGTCTTAAACTAAGACGCTGCTGCTTTAAAGTGAAGACGATAAGCTACATCTCTAACGTCACACGCCGCAGCGTTACCCGCGCAGTGTCGTCGTCATCGTTGAGGTTACGTAAACACTTTTCCCGAATCATTGGCGTGATCTTTCGCTTCTCGAGCGATTTAAAGCGCAGAGAGATTTTACTCGTTTAAGACCAATTTACGCCACCGGATCCGACCGGCTCGAGCCGGCTCAGTACGCGCAAAGGTGATAATGATGTTTTAATTAAATATGGGAGCAAAGAGTCCCAAACTGTAGCTTACAGATAACCGAGCAGCGGCGTTTAGCGAGCTCGCATGCGAGAGGCCATTACTGCCTCGTCCCTCCGCTTTACCGCGTCTCCGTGACTTTCCTAAACGCTCCTCATTAATCAGCAAACGCTCGGACAAGGCGGCGATCTCTGTGGCCGGGGGCGGAGCTACGATCCAACAATGTTCTCACCGCTTACATCAGGAGAGCTATTACATTATTATATTATTATATTATTATATTATTATATTATTATATTATTACATTATTATATTATTATATTATTATATTATTATATTATTATATTATTATATTATTATATTATTATTATTATATATATATTATATTATATATATTATTATATTATATATAATTATATTATTATTATTATTATATTATATATATATTATATTATTATTATTATTATATTATTATATTAATTATATTATTATATTATTATATTATATATAATTATATTATTATATTATTATATTATATTATATTATATATATTACATATTATATTATTTATATTAATACAATATTATATTATAATTATATTATTATATTATGAGATACCTATTACTTATATTATTATACATTATATTACAATATTATATTATGACTTATTAGATTATTATTATTCAATATATATTATAATTATATATTATTTATTACATTATTATATTATACATTATTATTATCATATTATTTATTAATTATATTTATTATATTATTATTATTATTATATTATTATATTAGCATTATTATATTATTACATTATTACAATATTATATATTAAATTATATATTATTATTACAATATTATATTATTACATGATTATATTATTATTTAATTATTATATTATTATATTATTTATATTATTATTTTTAATACATTTATGTTTTCATAGTTTTTATATTACACATGTCTTTTAGTCTAGTATCTATTATATCTATCTATCTATCTATCTATCTATCTATCTATCTATCTATCTATCTATCTATCTATCTATCTATCTATCTGTCTTCTATCTATCTATCTATCTATCTATCTGTCTATTTGTCTGTCTATCTATCTATCTATCTATCTATCTATCTATCTATCTATCTATCCATCTATCTATCTATCTCGATCCTATCTATCTATCTGTCTATCTATCTATCTATCTATCTATCTATCTATCTATATCTATCTATCTATCTATCTATCTATCTATCTATCTATCTATCTATCTATCTATCTATCTATGTCTATCATCTAATCTCTGTCTGTCTATCTATCTATCGATCTTCACTTAAGTGAACATTGTCCATCTATATCAACTCCTGACTATAACAATGTAAAATGTGTGTGTGCGTATGTGTGTGTGTGCGTGTGTGTGTGTGTGTTGTGTGTGTGTGTGTGTGTGTGTGTTTTTATTTACTGATATTTTGGGACATGACCTTTCCCCCCCTTGAGACGCCAGTGAGAGTGACTGCACTTCCGCTGGCAGTCAGAGGGGGGCAGTACTGCAGCACATGACCTGCGGTTTGTTTCAGCTTGTCCCTTGTTTGTCGAGTCCATGTCGTACATGATATGGAGAAGGATGATGATGCTGATGCTGCTCCCCCCCTCCTCCCCCCCCCTCCTCCCCTCCTCCCCCCCTCCCCCCCTCCTCCTCCTCCCCCCCCCCCCCTCCTCCTCCCCCCCCTTCCTCCTCCTACCTGCAGACGGGAGCCAATCATGTCGTCTGGATTTTGAGGTCATGTGGAATCCGTGGTGCTGCTGTTGTGTGTTGTGTGTTGTGTGTTGCACTGTGACTCCGGGTTGTGTGATTACACAAACAGCGCAGTGATTAGGAGTATTTAGGGTTAAAGTGACGAGAAGCTGTGATGAAGTTTTTCACCATGATTAGGATTATTATGATGATGATTTAGTCCCGAGCTGCGTCCGTGTTTCACTGATGTGGGAATTTGCATGTGATTAAAATCAAACTCAATTTCGTCTTTTTTTTTTTAAGTATTATAATTTTATTAGGAGGTTTTTAATGCCTTGTAATGAGATGCTTTTGTTTTGTTTGTTCTACTAAAAATAAAAAAAAAAACAACCTTTTTTTAATATGACTTTGTCCATGTTAATTAAATAAATTCATTATTATTATTATTAAATCAGATTTAATATTATTATTACATACATTCAATATATTACAACAATTATATTTTATTTTATTAAATATTATTACATATATTATTTAATATTCAATATAATTATATTAAATTATATTACAATAAATTAAAGCTCTGTTCAGAAATATGGGATTTCTAAAGGATCTGTTTTTTGAATTATGTTGTTTGTTTCAGGAGTTTGGGATTGAAATTTTTTCATGGACTCTGTTTCAGTAGTGTTTTATGGAGTTTGGGATCTGTTTCAGGAGTATCATCTGGGATACTTCAGTGATCTGTTTCAGGAATTTGGGATCAGATTAACAAATATCAGCTCTGTTTATGCAGTTTGGGATCTGTTTCAGGAGTTTGGGATCTGTTTTGAGAACATTGGCTCTGTTTCAGGAATTTGGGATCTGTTTCAGGCAGTTTGGGATCTGTTTCAAGGAGTTTCAGCTCTGTTTCAGGAGTTTGGGAACATCTGTTTCAGGAGTTTGGGATCTGTTTCAGGAGTTTGGGATCTGTTTTAGGAACATTAGCTCTGTTTCAGGAGTTTGGGATCTGTTTTGGGAACATTGGCTCTGTTTCAGGAATTTGGGATCTGTTTTGGGAACATTGGCTCTGTTTCAGGAATTTGAGATCTGTTTCAGGAGTTTGGGATCTGTTTTGGGAACATTGGCTCTGTTTCAGGAGTTTGGGATCTGTTTCAGGAGTTTGGGATCTGTTTCAGGAGTTTGGGATCTGTTTCAGGAACATTAGCTCTGTTTCAGGAATTTGGGATCTGTTTTGGGAACATTGGCTCTGTTTCAGGAATTTGAGATCTGTTTCAGGAGTTTGGGATCTGTTTTGGGAACATTGGCTCTGTTTCAGGAATTTGGGATCTGTTTCAGGAGTTTGGGATCTATTTCAGGAACATTAGCTCTGTTTCAGGAGTTTGGGATCTGTTTTGAGAACATTAGCTCTGTTTCAGGAATTTGGGATCTGTTTCAGGCATGTGGGATCTGTTTCAAGAGTATCAGCTCTGTTTCGGGAGTTTGGGATCTATTTCAGGAACATTAGCTCTGTTTCATGAGTTTGGGATCTGTTTCAGGAGTTTCGGCTCTGTTTCAGGAGTTTGGGATCTATTTCAGGAACATTAGCTCAGTTTCAGGAGTTTGGGATCTGTTTTGAGAACATTAGCTCTGTTTCAGGAATTTGGGATCTGTTTCAGGCGTGTGGGATCTGTTTCAAGAGTATCAGCTCTGTTTCAGGAGTTTGGGATCCGTTTTAGGAGTATCAGCTCTGTTTCAGAAATTTGGATCTGTTTCAGGAACGTTAGCCCTGTTTCAAGAGTTTGGGATCTGTTTCAGTAGTTTGGGATCTGTTTCAGGTGTTTGGGATCTGTTTCAGGAGTATCTGCTCCGTTTCAGTGTTCCATTTGTTTGGGATCTGTTTCAGGAGTTTTGGATCTGTTTCAGGAGTATCCGCTCTGCTTCAGTGTTTCAGGTGTTTGGGATCTGTTTCAGGAGTATCTGCTCCGTTTCAGTGTTCCATTTGTTTGGGATCTGTTTCAGGAGTTTGGGATCTGTTTCAAGAGTATCCGCTCTGCTTCAGTGTTTCAGGTGATTGGGATCTGTTTCAGGAGTTTGGGATCTGTTTCAGGAGTTTGGGATCATGTTCAGGATATATCAGCTCTGTTTCATGAGTATTTCGGGAGTACCAGCTGTTATCAGGAATCGAGGCTCGGTTTCAGCATAACAGGCCTCCGTTTTAAAAGTGTAATTTGTGTGTGTGTGTAAAATAAAAGTGAGGTTCTGTTGCAGGAGGCTCCGGGTTGGCTGTTTCTCGGACTTGGCATGGAAGGGCCTGACCCAGTGCTGTCAGAGGCAGACTCTATGGCACCGCCATCTGCTGCTGAGTGAAGAGAGATGATGAAAGATTCAGGGCCTGGGACTCGCTCATCTGTTATCGATTACGCTACAGATGTGCAAGCATCCCGTCCGGAGCCCAAGCAGGGGCCCGAGAGGGAACTGGCGTGCGGCTAAAAAGCACATGCTGGAGCCGATTCAAACTCAGGAGCACCTGCACCAGCAGAGGCGCACCAGGAGGCGCAGGAAAAGGTTTGGAAAAAAGGGTTTTCTTCGTCTTGCATTTCCATCCTGGTCCTGAAACCTTTTTTTTTCCGGAAGTGACCTTGATCATTAAAGGACGAAGTTTTTTTTTTCTAGCAGAGTGAAAAGCTTTATTATTTGATGGTGGACAAAAAAAAAAAAGAAAGAAAAAGAAAAAAAAAAAGAAAAAGCAGGAGCCCTCCCCTGAATGGTTTTTGACTCTTGGGCTTCCACGAAACTGGTCATGAATGCACGAACCATCTGTTTCTCTGGCCGCTTGTCAGCGCGAGCGTGGCGGAGGCAGCTGCTGCGGCGCTGCGGCTCTCAATGACGAAGCGCCGCAACCTTTGTTCCCGCTGCAAAATAAAGCTTTGTGCAAAAGCCATCAGTGATGCTGCAGTTAAAAAGAGAAAAGACATGAAAAAACGAGAAAAACAACGAGAAATTATTTATTTATTTATTTATTTGTCAGCACGGTGGTCCGGCAAAGGGTGCAAACGCGGTGGGCGAGAATTTCAGGATGCCAGAGATGTGGCGTGTTTTTTGTGCCAGTGGACTGGAGGAGAGGTGAGAGCAGCCAGAGGGCCAGAGATAGACAGAGAGATAGACGGATAAAAAAAAAAAAAAAAAAGCGATGGAGGGAGGGAGGGGGTGGGGTTGGGGTTTGGGGTTTGTGGTGTCAGTAGGGTGTAGGGACTCTCCTGCATATTACACACTTAAAATATAATCATGTCCTGGCAGCCTGGATGCAATCTGCCTGCGTATTTGCAAAGCAAAAAAAAGAAAAAGAAAAAAAAAGGAAAAGAAAGAAGAAAAAAAAAAGAACGCATCCAACATCAGGGCCATCATGAGGGAGGCCAAAGCATATTGGGGTATAATTTAATTCGTATGGTGTGCACTTTGTATCCCCGGTGTCTTTATTTTCGCTTTTCCTCCACCGTGAAATATCACTTTGATTTTCTCTCACCGGCCCGAACGCAGCGCCGGATATCGCAAATCGCCGCCACCTAATTGCATAAATTTTGCGGTGCGCTTGACCGTGACACACACACACACACACACACACACGTTTTGTATTTCACGTCGCTTAATAAATAACGTTGGAAATGAACTCCGAATCGATTTGCTCCGGGTCTCGTAAAGTCCCGTCGCGATTAAATGAAGATAACGATAAAAAAAAAGATTTTTTTTTTTTTTCTTTAATTTGATTTATTTCAACTTATAATTTAACGTAACGGTTTATTGCATCCAAATACCGGGGGGGGGGCCCTGAGCAAGGCCCTTGAGCACTAGATGTAAAATATTACTTAATGAAAAATAACGTAAATTGGAGATTTGTTTTGTCGGTTTGTTTGCTTGTTTGTTTTTGGAGGTCGGATGAATCGTCACATCAGTGCTCATTTCCACGACTGGGCCTTTTTACACACACGTAGTCTGGTTGCGGACGGGATTTGAACTCATAACATTATCCATCTATAACGGATAGCATAATCGCTAAATATTTCTTTTTTGAGTGAGCGATTTTTCCGACGGTCCTGACGAGGCTGTAATTATTTTTTTGCCGTTTAGCGTACGCGGAAAAATCGGTGTCCGTGCAGCAGTTGCGTGCTTTCACACGTGCGCCCGAGCCGGGCGGCTTTTTTCGCGTGGCCTTCGGGGGGACGGAGACTCGGTGCGAGTCAGACCCGATTAGAGCTGATGGCTCGGCGAATTGTCACCGAGGGCGGGCGGATCAGGGAACGTAGCGGAGACCTCGTTAGGGAGTAAGCGTGGCGAGACGGTGAGTATCATGGTGGCGGAAACGGGCTATCAATATTTGGGGGGGGGGGGTTAAAAAAAAAAAAAAAAAAAAAACTCCCGGTCTGAATGATATTCTTCGGGGCCCGATAGAGTGGCCGGCGCTTTTGTGTCCGGCTTATTGAGTGCCCTCGCTCGAGCGTAAAAAACAAAACAAAAAAACATTCGGCTGGAGAACCATATGGAGAGCTAAATAAAACTCCGATCAAGCACAATGACGGCCGGCGAGTCTTTTGTGGCGCCGCGGTCCTCTCTGAAAGCCGGAGGGAGGAGACGAGAGTTAGATCCCAATAATGAGCTCATGAGGCGTAGGCAAATGAATGTATGGCTCGCTAATGTGGCCGTCTATTGAGCCAAGGGAAGTGGCGTGCGATCTCGCCCAGCGCCTCCTCTTTTTTTTTCGGTGACGGTTGAGCTTTTTTTTTTCCGAAGCACCCGTCGCCTGCCCAGCGCCGTCCCTGTAATCAATGACAGAGACAGTTGACAGATTGTCCAAGCTTGCGGCCTTTGTTGCAGGTTGATGAAGTGAAAGAGCTTGGGCGATAGCCAATGAATAAAGATGTTTGAAGCCAATGAATAAAGCTTATAAGGCCATCAGTGTGACCAGCTCTATGTGAAAAGACTCCCCCCCCCCCACCAACACACACACACACACACCACACCCCCTCCAAAAAAAAAAAAAGAGAGAAAATCCACTCCCTTTGAAGGACTTGTGAAGCCAAAGGCGTCTCATTGCTCAATCAAACAGATTAAGTCAGTCAGACAAGCAGCAATCTGTCCCATTCAATAAAGTTACTTTTGTCATGTGAAATTTCCGAGGGCCTCGTCATGCGGTTTTGTTTTTTTTCCCCCCCTCACAATCATCAAAGTGTCTCTCGCTCATTTGTCCATATAACATAAAAAAAACTCTTTTTTTTCCTCCCGTACACTGTATCCAGGACATCTGTTTTCAGATGGTCTTTGACACGTCGCACCAGAAATTCCGTGTCATCTTGTCCAAACTCGGAAGTCGCTGGCGGAACGCCGTCGCACGCTCTGATCCGTCCTGACAAGTCCCTGACAGCTCCGGGAGGTGAAGAGGCCACACGACAAAGGGCAAGCACAGGCTGCGACGCTGCCGGCCGGCCGACACGCCATCGTACGTCCGTCCCCCCAAACACCACCCCGAACTACCACCACATCCAACACCACCACCACCCCCCACAACCCCTCCTCCCCCACCTTTCAACCCCCTTTAACCACCACACTCACCTCCCCCTCCCCATAAACAAAAAACAATGCCCTCTCCACACACACCACACACACCACACACGGGAAAAAACACAAAAAAAGAACAGAAGAAAGAAAAAGAAAAATAGAAAAAAAAAAACACAAAACACACACACACACACTAAATAATTGTAACACAAACACATCACACGACACTCAACTCATCAGTCCATCATCAGATCCCGCCCTCTTCCCCTCCCCCTCCTGCGGACATCGCGCGGCCCGACTCCTCCCACTTTAGCTAGCACAATAGATATGCTAGCCACACTTTAACCACTACCACCAAACACAGCGTCCTCCATCCACGACCATCAATAACCTCCAAAAAACAACCATCACAGATCACCAGAGCTGTCGAAATGCAAATTGACTTTAACGGCACTAATGTTATTATGACGCACTATTAACACATTATTAATGCACATAGTTACTATGTGAACGATCTGCTCCTTCACTCTGCGTCGTCGTGTCGGCGAACGAACGAAACCCGAACAACAAAAAACGAATAAATAAACGTTCAGTGCATCCACTCACACTTCCTAAATTCCCCCCCAATGACGCCCCCTAGCTGCGCATTCACAACAGGTACGATCTCCTCACTATATTAGCGTATATTAGCGTATGGAACCTTACGCAAGCGCATCGCATTCCCAAATCCGTATTACTGCAATAAAGCGCATTTTTACTGAACGCAATAAAGCGCTTCCGTATAACCTAAACACCGTATCACCAGTTTATATGGAAAAGCAAAACCGGAACACAATTCTTAAAGGAGCCACGTCCCATATTTTACACTTCAAACCAACACTAAACAAAATAACATTGTCATTAACAAGAAATTACTATTAAAGAGTAAAATAAATATAAAATAATTAATAATCTTATTAAAGGGAGAGATTTTTGAGTGAAATGTGTATGTATATATATATATATATATATATATATATATATATATATATATATATATATATATTGCAGCCTTGCAGCCTCGTCACCCTCACCTGACGTTTTCTGTACAGAATAACTTCACACGTGACCTGCATTTTTAGATTTTAAGAAACAGGATTTGCGTGTGTTTATTTATTTATTTATTTATTTATTTATTTATTTATTTCATTATTTATTTAGCTAAGATGCCATCTCTTAACTCGAAGGAAGTCAGAAGACGCTCGCAGGACCACAGATTTGCTGGTGAATATAAAGAGGAGCACCTGCCATCTGGGGCTCCCACACTCTCAGCCAGCCAGCGTTTTTCTTTGACATCAAGTGTTGAACAGATTTTTGGCTTCATTTCATCGTTAGCACTTCTCTCTCTCTCTCTCTCTCTCTCTCTCTCTCCTCTCTCTCTCTCTCCTCTCTCTCCTCTCTCTCTCTCTCTGACACATATTTACAATTGTCGCATGTATAGATGACTCATGTGACGTCTTTTTAGCATAAAAATCCAAGGACTTTCACATGAATGGGTTTTAAATCGGAGTTATTTAATCGCTTGGTCAAAAGTTTGCGGACACCCGCACCTCGGATCTGCTGATGTGTATCAATCTCTGATGGAGGGGCGAGGAGACGTTCATGTTCATCTGGACGGACGTCTCGAGCCGTTTCGATCTATAAAATGTGATTTGATTTTTTAAATTGATTAATAAATTTTTATAATATTTATAGTATTTATTCATTTAAATGAACACTTTCTATGTGTATTATTCATTCATTCATTCATCTTCTACCCCTTTATTCGATCTTCCCTCGGGTCATGGGGAGTCTGTGTCTATCTCAGGCGTCTATGGGCATTAAGGCAGGATACACCCTGGATGGAATGCCAACCCATCGCAGGACACACACACACACACACATTCACACACATTCATACACTAGGGACAATTTTCCAAGGTGCCAATCAACCTACCGTGCATGTTTTTGGACCGGGGGGAGGAAACCGGAGAACCCGGAGAAAAACCCCCTGAGGCACGGGGAGAACATGCAAACTCCACACACACATGGCCGAGACGGGAATCGAACCCGGACCCTGGCGGTGTGAGGCGAACGTGCTAACCACTAAGCCACCGTGCTCCTCTATGTGTATTATTATTATTATTATTATTATTATTATTTTTGTTGTCGTATTTCTTTCTTTGTTTGAAGCATTATTCCTGCCAATTTGACAGAGCTGAAAGTGGGAACACTGAGAGGGCAGTGGGAATGCTGAACTTGTACCAGGAATACTGAGCATAGAATGGGAATGCTTAGCTGAAAGTGGGAACACTGAGAGGGAAGTGGGAATGCTGATCTTGAACCGGGAATACTGAGTGGGAATACTGAGAAGGAAGTGGGAATGCTGATCTTGAACCGGGAATACTGAGTGGGAATACTGAGAGGGAAGTGGGAATGCTGATCTTGAACCGGGAATACTGAGTGGGAATACTGAGAGGGAAGTGGGAATGCTGAACTTGAACCGGGAATACTGAGTGGGAATACTGAGAGGGAAGTGGAATGCTGATCTTGAACCGGGAATACTGAGCATAGAGTGGGAATACCGATCTGAAAGTGGAAATACTGAGAGGGACGTGGGAATGCTGATCTTGAACAGGGAATACTGAGCATGGGAATGCTAAGCTGAAAGTGGGAATATTGTGAAGAAAGTGTGAATACTGAGCGGGAAAAGGAGACATTGAGAGGAAAGGGAATACTGAGGAGAGACTGCACATGCATGAGCGCGTTTAGAAAGCAATGCATGCTGGGACGGACGCAATAAAACTAAATCGACCTTTGTCCCTCCACCCAATCGGCCCCGAATCCCACCCCGCCCCTTCCCAAGTCTGCGTTCGGCCCGAAGTTGATCCCGTGGAGATGGAAAGCGCCGGCGTGACGTCGCTCCCGTGATCCCGGCGGCCCCGTCGCTCCGGCGAGGTGACATTGCTACGAGTCGGCCGTAAATTTCCGCCTCGTCCCGGATCTTATCGCGGAGTTGACGGAGCGCGCTCGAGTGGGCCGTAACGCACGCGGGCAGAGAAAGCGTCCGCGCCTCTGTTTAGCCATTGATAGAAACACATTGATTCTCCTCCTGTCGTTCAGAGCTGTGAAAATTATAATACGGAACGGAGATTAGAAGGAAACGATCGTCTCCTCGAAGGGACGGAGAGGGAAAGAAAAAAAAAAACCTCTCCAGCCCACAAATAACGATAATACATGAGGTTCTGTGCGATGGGTATTATTGCTGTACATTATGTATGTTTCATTTATACGAGCCGAGACGCCGCAGTCGCGCTGATGGATGGGTAATTATTCTCCGCGCCAATGAACACTTATCAGACCCGCCGCTGTTTATGGCCGAAATGAAGAGCGCTTGTCAGTCAAGGTCACCGCTTTGTGTGTCCTTTTTAATAGTACTTTCACAGTTGTCGAACCTCGCGCGCGAACCTCTTTTCGCTCGGACACCGATGCAAAGCCGGAGATCCCCCCCTACCCCCCCCCCCCCCCCCCCCCCCCCACCCCCCGAAACTCCACAGACATGCAGGAAAGACGACGGATCGATTAATGCAGGGATCCAAACTGAACGGGAATGCAATAAACATGCAATGTAGCTCGCTGTGTGTGTGTGTGTGTGTGTGTGTGTGTGTGTGTGTGTGTGTTTTTTAGCCGACCCAAAAATGTACCTAGCGGGTCAATATTCGCGCATGGATGATTTTATCGCACCAGCCAGTCCGCACTGCGGGATAAACTCTGGCCTCGGGATGAAATCCGTACTCGAGGTTTCGCTGCGGCGTTTTGAGCCTCGGGCCGAACTCGAGTTCGAATCCGGATGTTGCGAGAGGAGCGGATTTCCTTTTTTAAATACAGAGTAGTGGGGAACAAAATTCCGCAAAATGCGAGGGAATGTAACGGAAGGAGGAGCCGAAAACCGAGAACTGCCGAAAAGGATCTCGGGAACGCCGAGGATGGAACTGGAATGCCGAGTGGGAACAGTGTTGGGAAACAGGACGACCGAGCAGGAAGTGGAAACACTGAGCATAAACTCGGAATGGTTAGAGGAAGTAGTGAATGCTCAAAACGAGGCAGGAATGCTGAGACGAAAGTAGGAATTCGAAATAGGAAGTGGTAATGCTGAGCAGGAAGCTGGAATATTGGCCGGGAATACTCAGAGAGAAATTTACACATTGAGAGGGAAGGGAATTCTGTGTGGAATGTGGGAATACTGGGCAGGAAATGGAAGCATTGGAAGGAAAAAGAATACTGAGAGCGGGAAGTTGGAAAATTGAGCGTGAAGTGGGAATACTGACTGGAAAGTGGGAATACTGGGCAGGAAATGGAAGCACTGGGAGGAAAGGGAATACCGGAGAGCTGGTAGTTGGAAAAATGAGCGGGAAGTGGGAATGCTGAGTGGAAAGTGGGAATACTGGGCAGGAAATGGTAGCACTGGGAGGAAAGGGAATACTGAGAGCGGTTAGTTGCAAAATTGAGCGTGAAGTGGGAATACTGAATGGAAAGTAGGAATACTGAATGGAAAGTGGGAATACTGAGCGGGAAGTTGGAACACTGAACAGAAGTTGGAGATACTAACTCCTCTCAATGTTCCCATTATCCGCTCAGTATTCCCACTTTCTGTTCAGTGTTCCAACTTTCCTGTGAGTATTCCCACTTTCCACTCAACATTCCCATTCTTCCCAATATTTCCACTGATGATGCTGAACGTAATGAACTCTACTTCCAGATTGTTTTCGGAAGTAATCCGACGTAATCCACTTTTCCCGCGTTTCTGTCTCCCAGACATAAAAAAACCCAGACACGCAAAAAAAAACGTCCCGAGCTCCGCAGACGGCGTATTCTACGGGTAAATACTTAAAAACCTATTCGGTCGGAAAAGTCGCAGAGAGACCGGTATAAATGAACAGCTCCGTCTCTATCGCGTCTTTCTCCCATGTCGCGTCTCTTGGCTTTGTGCAGCGGAGCGGAGTTTTCCGAGCGAGCGTATTTCCCGAGGCCGCGTCGTTGCAGACGTGGCGAGCTGTCGCTCTCGTTCCTCCGCGTGACGCCGCTGACGCTCAGCCGTCCCGACAAGCGCTGGACTTCCACCGCCGCGCCTGACAAACATTTCTCCAGGTGAAACGCTGAAAGTGCAGATATACAAACACTTCTTTATAAAAAAAAATGTAAACAAAAACATCACATGAATGTAAGATTTAGCATTTTTTTAAATAAATATATGTCACATAAACATTACAGTGAAATCCTCCAAAATCCTCCATATATCCCAGATTGTTGTGGGTCAGAGCGCCCCCTGGAGCACAGAGGGTTAAGGACCCAAGAGTGTCAGCTTGGCGATACCGGGGTTCGAACCCACGACCTTCCGATCAGAGCCTTAAACCACCGAGATGCCATAATTACAATAAAGGTACACATTCAATGTTAACTCGTTATCGACGCACTTTAACGGCGCTAATGTTATTAACGTGTTATAACGCAGTGTACGTTACTATGAGAGCGATCTGCTCCTTCACTCTGCGAAAACCCGAACGACAAAATGAATAAATAAACGTTCAGTGCATCCACTCACACTTCCTAAATTCCCCCCTGAATGACGCCCCCTAGCTGCGCATTCACAACAGGTACGATCTCCTCAAGCGCATCGCATTCCCAAATCCGTATTACTGCAATAAAGCGCATTTTTACTGAACGCAATAAAGCGCTTCCGTATAACCTAAACACCGTATCACCAGTTTATATGGAAATGCAACCGGAACACAATTCTTAAAGGAGCCACGTCCTATATTTTACACTTCAAACCAACACTAAACAAATAACATTGTCATTAACAAGAAATTACTATTAAAAGTTTCCACAGTAAAATAAATATTATTAAAGGGAAATATTAGGATATGAAATGTATAGAAATATAGCATAACTATAACTATAAAATATAACATCTTTTATTTTTTATAACATCTCTTACAGTTATTTACAGTATTAGAAACATGAAAAGTGTTCATTTATGCTACATTTATTGAAAATGTGCGATTAATCACATGGTTAATATTGGAATTGATTGACAGCCCTAATATAAATGTACGAATAGAAATACATTGATATTTAAAACTATTTGTTTTTTTTTTTTAGCTATGAATCTTTTGATGTATTTATTCCGTAGGCGGATTATTTAACGCAGGATGGCGTCGGCGCAGAGACGGCGATCGCGTAACGTCGCGCCGCTAACCCTCGCCTTTTCATCACATTCCTACACGGGCGTTTATTGCGTTTCCTTTTATAAACATGTGACCAGCAAAATAGGATTTGAAATAAATAAATAAACAGATAGACAAATAAATAAATAAATAAATAAGATAGTGTTTGACAGATCACGGAGAGAAAAGAGAGCTTGGCATCAGCCCATGTTTTGCGGTTTTTTGTTTGTTTTTTTTTTTTTTCCCCGTGATTGCAAATCCGAAATATTCCAGGTTTTTTTTTTTTGAGGGGGGGGGGGGGGGGGGGGGGGGGTGGGTGGGGGGGGTAGAGGGGGGGGGTTTTGTATTTTTTGTTTTCTTTCATAGCTCGTGTCGATGCTGTGAAACAATTCCTGAGGGTTTTTTTCCCCTTCGAAATACAAGGATCTGGTGTTTTCTGCGTCGCTTCTAAGCTGTGTGTATATTGGTGGGCCGGTGCGAGTGTGTGTGTGTGTGTGTGTGTGTGTGTGTGTGTGTGTGTGTGTGTGTGTGTGTGTGTGTTAAAGCGAGAGAGAGGAGTCTCAGACTGATCTGTTGGCAGATGACCGGTAGCTTTGCCGCAGAGCCCACGCTGCACTTCGCGGCGGCGAGAGGCGGTCTTGTCACCATGCACCACTCCAGGCCTTTCTCGTAT
This sequence comes from Kryptopterus vitreolus, assembly GCA_030449085.1. Taxonomy (NCBI): domain Eukaryota; kingdom Metazoa; phylum Chordata; class Actinopteri; order Siluriformes; family Siluridae; genus Kryptopterus; species Kryptopterus vitreolus. The sequence goes on along the minus strand of JACRUU010000019.1, from coordinate 1,203,332 downwards.
TTTTTTTTTCTCTCTCACACACACACACACACACACACACACACACACACACACACACACATCTCCAAATTCATCCATCACCACGGAAACCGCCACAGGCCTCGCTTCTTGCACAAAGACAGTTTTGACTGGGTGTTAAGAGCCAAGATGCGCACAGTCAAAATGCCAGCGATTTTACATGCCAAATTAAAAAGGGGAAGAAACGCCGATTTGGACGCCGTAACGAGACGGAGCGATGCAAGAAGAACGCGCGTTCGTACGCGCGAGAGACGTGACCTAATCGGGACGCATTCCGATCTCGCTTTTTCCTTTTTTTTTTACGGCTCAACAAAACAAATCTTTTATAAGACGCCTTTATAAAAAAACAAAAGCACACGCTGTAGATTTCTATTCACCGGATAATCCGGGATAATCCGGGACGCCATTTCCAGACGTTCGAATCTTTTGCATCTGTATTCGCTCGACGAACAGCTGTTTGGGTTTTTGAGCGCGATGGGAAGTGGCAGGGCCCGCAGTTGGTCGTGTTTGTTCCACTAACGACGCTTTTTGACACCGCGGCTCCCGGCGACGGGTTTTGCCTTGCGCTGAAATACGCAGAGCCTCGGCGCCGGTCGCGTCCCCGCCCCCCCACCACCACACCCCCCCGGGTCAGGACGAGGGAGCGGGGGGGGGCAAAATAAAATTTCTCGCCGCTTTCGGGTGTCTCTGACCGGATCGCTGGCGACTGCCAAGTCTGGTGCCGTCGCTGGCTGTCAGCGGGCCCTGAGATCCAGAGGTCAGACCAACATCTGGCCCTTCTGCCTCATCCTTTAAGCCCCTGTCACCCGACAGCATCTGTTTATAGCCTCCGATCCGCTGTGACACGGGGCCAGGATCGACTTTGATGGCCTGCAATAAATAAATAAATAAATAATAGTTATCCTGGATAGTTAATAAAGGGGCCCGGTGGTTTAGTGGTCAGCACTCACACCTCCAGGGTCCGGGTTCGATTCCCGTCTCGGCCATGTGTGTGTGGAGTTTGTGCATGTTCTCCCCGTGCCTCAGGGGGTTTTTCTCCGGGTTCTCCGGGTTTCCTCCACCGGTCCAAAAACATGCACGGTAGGTTGATTGGCACCTTGGAAAATTGTCCCTAGTGTGTGAATGTGTCAATTAAGACTCGTCAATTAACCGTGATGTCACCTCCGACAAGGCGAGGAATTCTGCTTTGGGAATTTATTTTATTTTATATATTGGAATCATTTTTAACGCCCTCAAGAACGCTTCCACGACCGACGTATGAATAAATATTAATGTGTCTCAGATTAAAAAGGTACATTCCGTTTTTATACTGTATTTTCTTTCTTCAAACATGTTTACACTTAAATAAATAAATAAATAAATAAATAAATAAATAAATAAATGCTGACCCTATTGCGTGGCGTCTCGGAGGACCGGATATTATTGCATGACAGGGAGATTGACGTCCCACATCAAAGCCCGATGATGCAATCAGAAAAGAGACCCATAAACGGCGAGAGGAACATGACGATCCCGAACATCCCGTCCCGGGAGACGCGTGAGGTCACAAACCCGCGGGATTAAAGGGAATAAGGAGCGTCTCTGGTGAAGAGCGTTTTATCTTCGGACAGATGTTGTGCAACATATTGCGAATTCATTATTCAGACGGACGACTTTTTTTTCTCTCTCTCGCGTCTCGCTTGTCGCGTCAAAGCGCTTTTACATGGAGAGATCGTGACAGAAAGGTCCTCGGAAACACGGATTCAGCAGGAAGAGATTTGTTTAGCGGTCGGATTTCTCGTTCTCACGTCAAACACAAATGTTGTACGGAATTAAAGGGGCAGTAAGCCTTTTTTTTTTTAGTACGTCGAAAAAAAAAGTAGTCGCTGCTGAGAAAACACACGTTTGTGATTAGATACACTTGGGGGGCGGAGCTTGGGGGCGGAGCTTCATGAACATGTTGGGAAATCTTACAGATCTTACCTCAGCTGTTTTCGGGCATCACGGCAGGACACACCGGTACGGAACGCCAACCCATCGCAGGATGCACACACACACACACACACACACATTCACACTTTAGGGACAATTTTCCAAGGTGCCAATCAAACCCACCGTTCATGTTTTTTTTGGCCCAGGGAGGAAACCGGAGAGAAACCTACCTGAGGCACGGAGAGAACATGCAAACTCCGCGGGAATCGAACCCACAACCCTGGAGGTCTATATAAGATCTATGGGCATTAAGGCAGAACACACTCTGGATGGAATGGCAAGCCATCGCAGGGCACACACACACACACACACACACACACACATTCATACACTAGGGACAATTTTCCAAGGTGCCAATCAACCTACCTGTGCATGTTTTTTTGGACCGGGGGAGGAAACCGGAGAACCCGGAGAAAAAAACCCCTGAGGCACGGGGAGAACATGCAAACACTCACACACACATGGCTGAGACGGGAATCGAACCCACAACCCTCGAGGTTGTACATGTAAAAATGTATATATATATATATATATATATATATATATATATATATATATATATATATATATATATATATATATATATAAATATATATACGAGAAGCCTGTAATGGTCTTATATTATCAAATTATTCTGCTCATTTGAAGCGTTTTTTAAGACGAAAAACGAGACAAATGAAGAATTCTGATTGGTTAATGCTAATCTTACTCATAAGATTTATTAAATGCACCACATGGCCAAAAGTATTGGGACGGCTGACCTTTCCAGGACGTGAAACCCCGTATCATGAAGATATGCTTTCTAATGGGATGGAGTGTAAGAAATCTCCTGCCACAGAGCTGCAAAAACCCAAATAAACACTTTATGACTGAAAGAGTTTCACACAAACATCGACGACATTCCGGTGAAGATTTTTCTGACAGATTAATTGTGGATGTTGGAAATCTTATATGTGGATAAACTTTTATACACCGAATCATTATTTGATTCTATCCATGCAGGGTCACGTGATCATGCGGCTGGAAAACCCTCCGTCCCGGAAGTCTGAGCGGGATTTTCAGAAACATGACAGAAACACTCGGCCGTTAACGAGTGGGAAATGTTATGGATCGCCTTCCGAACGGAAACCAGTGAGCAGGGCCGGAATATCCGGAGCGCGGATTTGCTCGGGGATGACATTTATGCTGTGCGACTTTATCCTCCACCTTTGGAGCTGACAGGAAGATGATCTTTGGGTCATGTCTGGGTTTGTGAACGCGTCCGGCGCGTTCGGCTCTCGTGTTTCGTTTGAAAACCCCCTGGAGAGTGACATTTTCCGCAGGCGAGCGAGCGCAGGTCCATGGCGTGACTGTGGGGGGGAAGGGGGGGTTACGGGGCCTTACGGATCTGGCATCACCTCTCATCCTGCGTCTGTGTCATGGAATAGACCTCCCACCAACACCACCAGTGGAGCCGACACGCTGCTTTCTATATTACAGTAGATTGTGTATTTGCACATACATTCTCTTATTAATACTAACGTGTGCATTCGGGACGTTTCTATGGTAACAACTCACACAAGAGCTGTTGGATCAAGAAGCATCGATATTAAACAACGCTAATGTTATTAACGTGTTATAACGCATCGTGCGTTACTACGTGAGCGATCTGCTCCTTCACTCTGCGCCGTGTCGGCGAAAATCCGAACGACAAAACGAATAAATCCACTCACACGCTTCCTAAATTTCCCCCCAATGACGCCCCCTAGCTGCGCATTCACAACAGGTACGATCTCCTCACTATATTAGCGTATATTACCGTATGGAACCTTACGCAAGCGCATCGCATTCCCAAATCCGTATTACTGCAATAAAGCGCATTTTTACTGAACGCAATAAAGCGCTTCCGTATAACCTAAACACCGTATCACCAGTTTATATGGAAAAGCAACCGGAACACAATTCTTAAAGGAGCCACGTCCCATATTTTACACTTCAAACCAACACTAAACAAATAACATTGTAATTAACAAGAAATTAATATTAATATTTGTAGAATAAAATAAATATTACACAGTTAGAGTATTAGAAATGTATGGAAACATTTATGGATACATTGCTAATGTGCGATTAATCACCAGTTAAATCGATTGCTAGCCCTCGTTACCGGCTAGTCCGCTCTTTAAACATCCCGTTCAGCATCTTATCCCTGTATCGTTATATAATATCGTTATATCGATATATCGTTATATAATAACCTCCACTCCGATTCTTTCAGCCACACGGGTGCGAGTAAAGTCAGGTGTGATGATGAGGCCCGGCGCTTACCTAAACTACATCCAGCTCAGAATAGAGGGGGCGTGTCTGAAGGTAGAAGATCCGCCCCCTTTTCCGCCCCAATAAAGGAAAAAAGCAAACTCCTTGTTTGACCAACAGAAAATGTCTCGCCGTCCTCCTCCACGTCTTATATTTAAAGAAAGTGACTCGCAGCCGGCGAAAACGCCAGCTCTGTTTCCATCAGACTCCTGCTGCGAGGACGAAACCGCCGACTTCCAAACAACATGTACTACACAAACCAGCGCCGATCCCTGCCTTCTTTACCGCCGAGCTCACGAGAAACGCCGCCTAATAAACTTCCCTCTAATACGTCCCTCTGAATCACGCGGACCTGGCGTGGCGTCCAGCCGTGCGGACACGGAGCTGCTCAGCCCCGAGTCTGCCGTCGCCCCTCAAGCTGTGATTAAAACCCTCGTCTGTAAATATTGTGTGACGGTTTTCCCGCGTCTCAGTCACCTTCACAGCTGGGAGGCCGCGCTCGTCTCGTTTACACTCGTCTCGTCTCGTCTCGTCTCGTCTCGCCGTCGTCTGAGCGCTCCTTATTCCGTTTTATAGCTTTTATATCTGCACCGCTCGTTAATGTCGGAACGCCGCACAGTTGAACCCGTGTCGCTGTTGTTTGTGCGCGCTGCTTTATGAGATCAACACAAGGCAAAAGGGGAAGCGAGAGAAAAACCCTCAGTTTTCTACAATATCCTGCCTTAATGATATTCAGATATTCATTTGTGTTTGTTTACAAATAATGGCTTTGTATAACATAAATAGAGGGAAAAAATAGCAAATAGGGAAAATCTAGAAAATATCCCGAATCTGTTTCGGACAAATTTCATTCATTTTTTTTATATTTATTACATTTATTTTATATTTATTAAATTATATCATTTTACTTGGTCCAATTTCATTGATTACTGGGTCAATCAATATATTAAAATAAATTATGCATTTATTCGATTTATTCTCTATATTTATATTTTGATATCATATATATATAATTTAACCAAGTAGAAATTTAAAAAAAATAAAAAAACTGCTTTATGGTTTGCATTTCTTTTCCTAATTACCGAAATGAAACCAAACCGTCAACTCGATGTAGGTTCGAACCGTAAACTTTCTCCCGTCACATCAATGTTGTTGCTTTTCATTCATTCATTCATTCATCTTCTAGCGCTTTATCCGATCTTCCCTCGGGTCACGGGGAGTCTGTGTCTATCTCAGGCGTCTATGGGCATTAAGGCAGGATACACCCTGGATGGAATGCCGATCACCCATCGCAGGGCACACACACACACACACATTCATTCATACACTAGGGACAATTTTCCAAGGTGCCAATCAACCTACCGTGCATGTTTTTGGACCGGGGGAAACCGGAGAACCCGGAGAAAAACCCCCTGAGGCACGGGGAGAACATGCACAAACTCCACACACACATGGCCGAGACGGGAATCGAACCCGGAACCTGGAGGTGTGAGGCGAACATGCTAACCACTAAGCCACCGTGCCCCATGGAGTCAATCAATATATTAAAATAAATGTATTGCATTTATTTCGATTTATTCTGCTATATTTATATTTTGATATCATATATATATATATAATTTAACCAAGTAGAAATTTGATCTCACTTTGTTTTTGTTTTAAAAATGTAAACTCTTGTCAATTCATATGACTAATAATAATAATGACAATAAACACTAATAAAAAAACTGCTTTATGTTTTGCATTTCTTTTCCTAATTGTACCGAAATGAAACCAAACCGTCAACTCGATGTAGGTATCGAACCGTAAACTTTCTCCCGTCACATCCCGAATGTTGTTGCTTTTCATTGCATTCATTCATTCATTCATCTTCTAGCGCTTTATCCGATCTTCCCTCGGGTCACGGGGAGTCTGTGTCTATCTCAGGCGTCTATGGGCATTAAGGCAGGATACACCCTGGATGGAATGCCAACCCATCACACACACACACACACACACACACACACACACACACATTCATACACTAGGGACAATTTTCCAAGGTGCCAATCAAACCTACCGTGCATGTTTTTTTGGACCGGGGGAGGAAACCTGGAGAACCCTGGAGAAAAACCCCCTGAGACACGGGGAGAACATGCACAAACTCCACACACACATGGCCGAGACGGGAATCGAACCCGGACCCTGGCGGACCCTGGTGGGGTGTGAGGCGAACGTGCTAACCACTAAGCCATTCTGAGATCCCCTCAATTCTAGTATGATTATTCATCAACAATTGTTTTGTATTTGTTCTAAGAATAATAAATATGCTGTTTTCCATATTCCCATAATCCCTCCCATCAGAGGCTTAAAATCGCCACCCTATGATATTGATGCATTCTTTAATACGGGCTTTTCTATCAAATCCTATAAAATATTTTTTAATCCTATAAAAAATTTTGTAAATGCAATAAACATGCGCGCTTTATTTTATGGCTTTCTTTTTAGTTATAAAAGTTTGTCTTTGAGAAACATCCCCCAACTCCACCCACATCCCTCGTCCTCTTCGGGCTGCGTCTGATAAACGGCCTGTCATCTCGTGCCAGCGTCACGCCGCACCCTCATTCCGCTTCGGAGCAGTTCACGTGGAAAACGGGTCCGAGATCGCGCGCTCGTCAGCGGCTCCAGTGATTTTCCTGATTGCGCGGCGCTCCGTGACGAGGCAGGGACTGTCGTCTGGAGTCGCCACCGAGGACGCGCACGTCAGCTCCATCAGGACATTAAAGCATACGGAGCTCTGACCTGTCCAGGGGGGGGAAGGGGGACGGGGACAGGGACATGGGGGGGGGGACGGGGACAGGGAGGGGGGGGGGACGGGGGGGGGGACGGGACTCCTCTAATTGGTGTTGCGTGGTGGCGCGGTGGTGGGCGTGTCTTCTTCCGAATCGTCGCTCGTCTGCAGAATCCCTGTAACGCAGGTGGCGGTATGTAAATGCACCAAACTTCCCCAACCCTTTCATTGTCGAAGAAACTGCCAATTAATTAGGAACGTCCAATCAAAGAGCTCACCCTTCGCAATATTATATATAATATATATATATATATATATATATATATATATATATATATATATATATATATATATATATATATATATATATATATATTCATTCATTCATTCATCTTCTACCGCTATATCCGATCTTCCCCCGGGTCACGGGGAGCCTGTGCCTATCTCAGGCGTCTATGGGCATTAAGGCAGGATACACCCTGGATGGAATGCCAACCCATCGCAGGACACACACACACACACACACACACACACACACACACACATTCACACACACATTCATACACTAGGGACAATTTTCCAAGGTGCCAATCAACCTACCGTGCATGTTTTTGGACCGGGGGAGGAAGGACCGGAAACCGGAGAAAACGGAGAAACCGGAAAAAAGAAAAACCCCCTGAGGCACGGGGAGAACATGCAAACTCCACACACACATGGCCGAGACGGGAATCGAACCCGGACCCTGGCGGTGTGAGGCGAACGTGCTAACCACTAAGCCACCGATATATATGCCCCTATATATATTATATATATATATATCCCTATATATATATATATATATATATATATATATATATATATATATATATATATATATATATATATATATATATATATATATATATATATATATATATATAATCGATATATATATATATATAATATATCGCGATTATCACATGCGTTCACTCGCAACGTAACCCTCTGCGCCCTGATCCCGTGTACACATGAAGAAAGAATTCGCCAGCGCTGTAACGAGTATAAATACATAAAAGCTACAAAATAAATAAAGGATGAATTGAACGCCCGCTCGAGGTCCGGACGCGTGTCATTCCGGTTAACGTTCATTTCATACCCGACTGTTCACACCGACTGTATTATTATCGTAACAACCGAGGGTTATTTAAGGTCAAGCACATAAACACGCGCCGATGAACATCTGGGCTTTAAATATTCTAATCCGTTTCGGCGCGTCGACGGTGCGACATTTATTTTTAATCGCGATCATTAAGGGCTTCATTACGGCGATCAACGTCTCAGCTTACAGCCAGCGACGCGGAGCTTTCATTAAGGATGAATATTAATGCCTATTAATTAGCTGTAAATAAATGATGGCGTCTGTTTTATTTATACATTTATTCCGATGGGGAGTTGTTTACTGGACTGCGTTTCCCGGCAGCCACCGCAATTCTTGATCCCGAAGGTTATCCTGGAGCAACATGTCTCCCATTTTAATTACTATGATGTGTTTTATTTTGGTGGGGGAGGGAGCGGGGGGGGGGGGGGGGCGTTGGAGGAAACCAGAGACCCCAGAGAAATCCTGTATACATCCTGTGAAAGGCAATGAGACATATTTTAATAAGCTTATTACTATAAATC
>JACRUU010000019.1:1184619-1189619 GCA_030449085.1 Kryptopterus vitreolus | reverse complement strand
CTCCTCTCGGTGTTTATCGCCTTCCTGCCGCGGCGCGTCTATAACGAATTGGTGTCCTGTTGCCTTTTGATACCGCAAATTGGATATTTTATGGTTTGGGGAAACGCGATTGCTTTATTCCGGTATTTTTTATTTATTTATTTATTTTTTATCTTAATGCATTCATGTGTTGATGACCTCGGTGGATCCACATAGGCACTTCCAAGAGCTTTGTATAGATAATAATAATAGCAATCATCATCATCATAATAATAATAATAATAATAATAATAATAATAATAATAATAAAAGCCGCTCTTGTTGAAAGCTGAATTGTGTCATTTCGTATCATGTACACGAAATGCAGGTACAGGCCTACTGTTTGCATCTCTCTCTCTCTCTCTCTCTCTCTCTCTCTTTCTTTAACAGGACCTGTAGATACTCTTTTCTCTCTCAGTTCATGGTTTCACCTCGCAGATGAATGACACCCGTTGGCATGTAATAATTATTCAATAATGCATCTCATAGCCGTGTTTAATGAAACCCTCAGCCTTTTTTCCAAGAACCTTAGCATGAACAGTGATGCTGAACACTGGGGCTGTTTTTTTTTTTATTTGGAGGGGGGGGGGGGGGGGAGGGGGGGGGGAGGGTTAAAAGCAGGAAAGTCGTTGACTCCAAACAGTAATTGCTGACAGTATTTATTCCAGTGGAGCCCAGTGATGGCTGATTACTGCTGGCCCTGATTAACGACTCGAGTGCTCGGCTTCACGTCTGCGACGAGCTCAGGATTAGAAAGGACAGAGTAATATCAGTGTTGTCTAAATGCCTAATAACAGAGTGGACACATTAAAGCGCTGCTCGTGTAAATCACTTCCTGGCGTCCGGCTCTGGGTGTGACACAAACCTTTAATTAAAACGATGAATATTTATCATATCTTCTTTTTTTATTACTATTATTTTTTTTTTCTTTGGCCCTTGGTGTGACTTTATAATATTAATAGATAGTACACTTTATTTTGTGCTTAATCAGGAGGCTCAAGCTACCGCGTGCTTTCGTTATGAAAGTGGAATTGACGTGAATAAAGCGTCAAATGTAATTAAGAAAATTGTAGTTTAAAAGCCCACATTTCTTCCTCTCTTATCATCAGTTTTACTGAAATATAATAATCATTGATATTGGGGTAATGATTCTGATTTGTTATAGGGATAAGCAACTTACAGTAGCTGTCCCTGGTGCTGAAAAAATATATCTATAAATGTACAAGGTTTATAAATAAAAAAAATATATATATATATAATATATATATATATATATATATATATATATGCAATAAAAAATTGTTAAGGGTTATGTATTGTTATGTGTGCTGCCGGAAATAAAGAAAGATGTTTAAAAAAAAAATAATAAGAAGAATCCAAACCGCTTTTAAAGCAATTTTTTTCCCCTTCACTTTCCCGTTCATTTTAACATCTTCATGTTATTAATATTAAATAAAAATCTGCCAAAATTTATAAGATTGATTCACTGTAAAGTTATAACCATTTTATCACAAACAAAAAAAAACAAATGATCAATTACATATATTTATATATTCACATATATTTAGTATAAAACGTATTGCTCCCTGAAATGCTTTTTATTTATTCTTTTTTTTTTATTTTATGTTGAATCTTTGAGATTTTGGGGAAACTTGTCTTACTAAAGAAAACGTTTTGAAAAGTGCATTAATTCTACATCGATTGAGCGAAATAAAAAATGCAATGATGATGATGAAAATAACAACAATTAATTAATAACAATTTACAAAAAATTATAATAATAATTAGAAGAAGAAGAAATAATAATAATAATAATAATAATAATAATAATAATAGTAAAACGAAACAACTAACGTCCTTTTTTTATTGTTTATTTTTATATATTTATATTTATTTATTTTTTATTTATAATTTTTTTTCGCTTCTCTGAAGTAACTGAGCCGCAGAGACACGGAGTCGGACTTCCGAGACGGAGCGCTGATGTCGTGATTAAACACACCCAATTAAACCGGTGAATAATTACCCTCCCTAATCACCTGCGCGAGCTTTTAATTGCTTTAACGAGACGTTTCATTAAATGATCGCACGCGACAGTTTTCCTACTTCGTTGTTTTCCAATTAACACATGACACACACACACACACACACACACACACATTGTTTCAATAATTATAATTAGCCTCCTTTCGCGTATTATAGTACAGAATCACCAGTTCATCCGGCTTGCCTTTATTTCTATCGCAAATATCAACAAACTTTTGGGGAGGTTTTTTTTTGTATCATATTTGCCTTTTTTAAAGACTTTTTCTTTGCTATTTATCCTACACTGATATGAACAAAAACACCTGAGCAGCTTCACAACAAAACAAGCAGCCGAAGAGAAAAAAGGGGTAAGTTTGATCAAAATATTTTAATAAATCTCCTTTTTTTTTTTTCCTTTTTTTCTTTTTTAAATCCATGACATCAACATATACACATGGCCCTGTGCAGTCCGAGTGAACCGGATGAAGGGAATTGCAGTAGTGCTCAGCAATGATGACCTGACAACGAGCCCAAGCCGAAATCTCATTCACAGCCTGCTGCATGAGAGTGGGAGGAAAAGGAAAGTAAGGGTCGAAAAGAAAGAAAGAAAGATAGAAAGAAAGAAATCTGTGCAGCGAATAATCGGATCTGCATTCCTGCAGACCGAAACGATTCCAGCCAGTGAGTCAACTTCTGGGAGTCAAATAAACAGGCCTGTAGTGGACATGTTTATAAGTCATTTTGGCTAGTTTGCTTTCCAAGTCAAATAACTAATAAAATGACATTATTATTATTATTATTATTATTATTATTATTATTATTATTATTATTATTATTATTGTTATTATTGTTATTATTGCAGGGCAGCCTTGAAATACCCCCCCCCCCCCCCCCAAAAAAAAAAAAAGAGACACGTGCAGGCGCAAAGGAAAAAAGGAATGCTCACATGTTGCCAGGTCGGAACAGCTCTCACCCGGGTCCATATTTCCATAAACCGTCCATTATTCTCAACAATCACACATAGACTTTGTTTTTTTTTTTTTGCTTTCAGTTCGTGCGCACCAGCACTTTCTTAATTATATATATATATATATATATATACACACGCGGGAGCACACACTCACACACACAACACACACACCACACACACACACACACACACACACACACAAGCATCTGAACAAAAAAAGAAGAAAAGAAAAAAGAAAAAAAGAAAGAAAGAAAAAAACACCAATAAATCTGCGGCCAAGGTGCTGAAATCCTAGTCGATGTAGAAAAGTTCGCCTCTATCCGGGCTTGGAAAATGAAATGCAGCCTACAGGCGTCATGTTTAGTCTCACTGTGTGTGTGTGTGTGTGTGTGTGTGTGTGTGTGTGTGTGTGTGTGTTGTGTGTGTGTGTGTGTGTGTGTGTGTGTGTGTGTGTGTGTTTTAAGGCTTGTCGGTACACTGTTTACACAGACTGGAGGTGACGCTGTTGAAAAGGGCACATTTGTCGGGGCACGAGGAGGCCGCGGTGGCTCCGGCGGTGAACGGGGGGTACGCGGGCGGCTGCTCGTAAGCGCCCAGGTTCGGCGCTAGCGACACGGCCTGGCCCTGGTTCAGGTACGCCACGAGCCGCCTCATCTCCTCCAGCGCCTGCGCCTGCATGAGAATGTAGTTCTTGGCGAGCAGCAGCGTGGCGATCTTGGAGAGCTTGCGCACGGACGGGCTGTGCGCGTACGGGATGACCGCGCGCAACTCGTCCAGCGCGTCGTTCAGGTCGTGCATCCGCCGCCGCTCGCGCGCGTTGATGTTGAGCCGCAGCATCTTCTGCTCGCGGTTCTTCTTGGTCCCCGTCTCGCACTTGGCGCCCGACGCGCCCGCTGCCGCCGCCGCGGCGGAGGCCGTCCTCGGGTCGCGCGCCGCCGCCAACAGCATCATCTCGCACCGACCGTCGCTGTCGTCGTCCGGACTTTGCTCACCGCCGCTGCTCTGCCCGCTCGCTCCCTCGCCTCCGACGCCGTACGGCGCCCGCATGGGTACGCCAGGCAGCCCGAGCGACCCCAGTCCTCCTCCCAGCGCGTCCGAATCGGCCGGGTCGAAAGATCCGAGCGGCGACTGGCGCTCTCTGCACGGCGGCGGCTCGGCTCCCCCCGGAGCGCGCGACGAGTCCATCTTTTTGCCCGAGACGCTCAGAGTTTTGTGAAAAACGTCCCCAAAGTTCGTCCTCCTATCCATAGTTTTTATTGTTTTGCTTATTGTTGTTGTTGTTGTTCTTCTTCTTCCTGTTTTTTTTTATTTATTTTTGTTTGTTTGTTTATCCCCGTAAACACGAACTCGCCGAATCTCCTCTTACGCGTGTGTCATGTGCAGCGCGTTTCTTCACTTGTCAAATCAAAAGTGAGACCCGAGGAAGCCGAGACTCCTCCTAAATGCGCTCCTGTGTGTCCACATCCACCTTACACCACCCCCCCCCCCCCCCCGCCACACACACACACCCCACCCCCACCCATCCTTCCATCCTCCTCCTCCAGATCTCCACCGATCATCATCATCAGCACCATGAGCATCACAAGGAAAAGGAGGGGTGTGTGTATGTGTGTGTGTGTGTGTGTGTGTGTGGTGTGTGTGTGTGTGTGTGTGTCTTTACATCATTATCTCCATGCGAGTTCCGGGTTGCCAGATTTGATCAGTCTTTTCTATGTAGCTGGTGAATTCAAAAATCCTCCAAATTCACTTACAGGTGTAAACCGATTATTTATTTATTTATTTAAAAAAAAAAAAAGTAAACACGTTTTATTTTGCGTTATAGCGCGGATGAAATACAAACACACAATATAACACAAACTACACAAAAGTCTACATTCTCATTCACACACATAAAAAGCGCCATGGCAGAGTCACTATCTGGCAACGCGAGGCTGTTTATTAATCTGGAGATGATTGGCTTGGAGAACCTGCACCCAATCAGGTTAATGTT
>JACRUU010000019.1:1169619-1179619 GCA_030449085.1 Kryptopterus vitreolus | reverse complement strand
GAAGAATTGTTTTTCTAATAGGTAAATAAACAAATAACCTGATAGAGATCCAGAGGCCTTCTCTCTCTCTTTCTCTCTCTCTCTCTTTCTCTCTCTCTCTCTTTCTCTCTATTTCATTATGAAATGTTTCCTTCTCGATGGCCACGGTGGTTTAGTGGTTATCACACCGCCAGGGTCCGGGTTTGATTCCCGTCTCGGCCATGTGTGTGTGGAGTTTGTGCATGTTCTCCCCGTGTCTCAGGAGGTTTTTCTCCGGGTTCTCCGGTTTCCTCCCCCGGTCCAAAAACATGCACGGTAGGTTGATTGGCACCTTGGAAAAATTGTCCCTAGTGTATGAATGTGTGTGTGTGAATGTGAGTGTGTGTGTGTGTGTCTGAGTGTGTGAGCTCCAGGAAGGTTCGAGCCCTGGTTGCCACCCTTGGGTCCTTGAGCAAGGCCGTTAACCCGCTGTGCTCCAGGGGGCGCTGTATCATGGCAGACCCTGTGTGCTCTGACCCATACAAACTTTGATATCCAAAGAAAAGAATTTCCCTCACGGGATCAATAAAGTATGTAAATAAATAAATCAATAAATAAATATATTGCAGACTGTAAATTTGTAAACATATTTTATTATATGAAGGTGTATAAAGTTTATTTGTATATTTGTACAAAAGCTACGCTGCCTCTCAACGTCTTAATGCTCCTGTTTGGATTTTTGTCTTGTAGTAACAACGTCTTGCCACATGAGGTCAGTGTTCACTACAGAGAGAAAAAATACTAAATGACGATGTGTATAAATAGAGTTGAGATTGTATCTGTACAGCGTTATTACTGTCACTGTGACGTAATATCCGGAATGTAACACTATTTCACACAAATACACGTTTTTGACGATTTACAAAAAACACCTTTTTTTCTCCTGTTATGGAAAATAATCAGCGGTAGAATGATGTAATGATGAGACCGTGTGTTTTATAAACCACTGGTTTAGTAAAAATGTAAATATATACGGCGATTTTTGTCCATTTTAAACCGCATTTAATGTTTGTGGATTTGTAACGAAACACGCAACAGCAGCACTGACTCACTACCGCCACCTTCGGCCTATTGTTGTATTACATCAGAAATGAGAATGTAAGCTTTATGATACAGTAAGTGACAAGGATTAACTTCCATCCCTCCATCCTTCCATCCATCCCTCCATCTATCTATAAACCCATTAATACACATGTTATTCTTTTCCATCTCCATTTCTCTGGTCTATTAATACACTCACTTCTCATCCATCCATCGAATCACTCATCCATCCATCCATCCGGTGTTCGTGTATTCCTTTTGCACCCTTTCCTCATGTAAGAGGATTCATTTATATCCATCCATCAATCTATGAGTCGACCCCATCCATCCATCGATCAATATATGCACCATCCATTCAAGCATTCATTCATTATTCCATCCATCCATCCATCCATCCATCCATCCATCCATCCATCCATCCATCTGTCCATTCATCCATCCAGCCAACCATCAACACATCATCCCTATTTGTATTTACCATTTCACCTGCCAAAATATTCTTTCGCCAATCCTGTTTTTAATCTACATCAGGGGCCACCAATGCAGCCCCCCGAGGGGCCCCCCGGTCTCCCGAGGGGCCTCAGGTCGCCCCGTTCTCATCAACGAGATGCATCTAAAACTTAGTAACTCGTTGATAATTATTGTGAGAAAGCATCAATGTGATCATAGATAAATGAGATAAACGAGTATCATTAATAATAATAATAATAATAATAATAATAATAATAATAATAATATAAACAATAATGGTATAGCTAGGGGGCACGGTGGTTTAGTAGTGGTTAGCACGTTCCGCCTCACACCTCCAGGGTCCGGGTTCGATTCCCGTCTCGGCCATGTGTTGTGTGGAGTTTGTGCATGTTCTCCCCGTGTCTCAGGGGGTTTTTCTCCGGGTTCTCCGGTTTCCTTCCTCCCGGTCCAAAAACATGCACGGTAGGTTGATTGGCACCTTGGAAAATTGTCCCTAGTGTATGAATGTGTATGTGTGTGTGTGTGTGAGTGTGTGTGTCCTGCGATGGGTTGGCCCATAATGCCCATAGACACCTGAGATAGACACAGACTCCCCGTGACCCGAGGGAAGATCCTTATAAAGCGGTAGAGGATGAATGAATGAATGAATGAATGAATGAATGTATAGGTAAAAGCAAATTTGTTATATCAGAAGGGGGCATTGAACTGGTAACCCTGTGTGTGACTCTCAGTATCTCTCACTTCCAAAAAGGTTGGCGACCCCCTGATCTACATATTCATGCATCCATTCATAAATCCATCCATCATCCATCACTCTAACCACTCGGACCTCACCATCAATACACGGGATGTGTTTATGCATTCTTTTGGTCATAAAACTGGATTTATTTTCATTCATTTATCAATCTATCCATCCATCCATCCATCCATGAACCCATCCATCCTGCTGTGTGTAGATCACTCCTCTGTGTTTGTTGTTGTAAACGTCCCTCTGACCCTGATCCCTCGCTCCTCTCGCTCCCTGCTTCGCGTATTTCGCGTATTCAATCCTACAGCACGAGAGTGTTGAAGTTTGCAGTGTGTGTGTGTGTGTGTGTGTGTGTGTGTGTGTGTGTGTGTAATACATGCTAATTCAATTATTTCTCCATCTCTCTTTGTGCCTTTAACAAACATCAGTTGCTTAGCAACGGGATTAGATCGAGAGACCGCCACCCCCCTCCCACCCCCCCCCCCCCCCCCCCCTCACCCACCCGCCCCTTCATCCTGTAGCAATTTTCATCATTTTAAAGTGGTCACTTCATACCAATTAGTCCATGTTCTTCATGTGAGAGCGTCTGGTGCGCCACACTCCATCCAGCCCCGGGGCATGATGGGAATAATGATGCACACACTCAGGAGAAGATGAACTTACCTCGTCTGACTGCTGCCGTGGGGGTGGGTTGGGTCGCTTGCAGAAACATGTGTGTGTGTGTGTGTGTGTGGTGTGTGTGTGTGTGTGTGTGTGTGTGTGTGTGTGTGTGAAATATAACACTGTATTTCCATTTCATCCTGGAGTGATTTAATGGAGCTTCATTGTCTTGATCAGTTAGAATATAATTCTTATTTTTCATATCCGTCAACATGTGATGCTTTCAGTATGACACCATTTGGACCATTAGTGTCAAGACGGTATTGTTGAGTGCATTTAAATATTTATTATATATATATATATATATATATATATATATATATATATATATATATATATATATATATATATATTCACATTTCTGGCTAAACCCAGAAGCTCCTCCACACTCCCCAAACCCAGCCACTGCCCACCCCACCCCAACCCCCCCCCACCCCCCCCCCCCATGATGCCACTCGAGGACAAATGCACTTTATTTCTTAGAAAGATTTCCACTTGTGAACTACACCTCATGTGTTGTAAATATTCCTGATTTGATTTGAGAAGTAATTCCCCCCCCCCCCAATTCCCCCCCCCATCCCCCCAACAACCGACCACATTCCATCGCTCTGTTCATCTGGGGTTCATTTTGATCAACAGGGGGCGCTTATTATTTCTCACAGAGAGCGATTGTTTTTTTAAAAAACGCTTGATTAGGAGATTACGGGTATTTGATATTTAGCAGGTATTTTTCTTTCCTCATATGAATAAAGCAGTGATTGTAGGACTGGAAAGGGAAAAGTGGAACGATTTCTCATCAATGATCATCAAACATGACAAAGATACACTTTCACCCAAATAACCACAGCGGCAAATCTTCCAACCGTAAATGTTTAATCCCTTTAGGGGGGGAATCGAAATATCATCGCAATAAATGATTAAATATGAAATATATTCATAAAATAATGTCCTAAAAACCTGGAAACGTTAATAATTAATATCACTATATCATTCACAGAATTCCATAAGCAAATGTATAACACTTCATATTATTAAATAATATTCATTTGTGACTGTATTGTGTATGTATGCACGTGTGTGTTGTGTGTGTGTGTGTGTGTGTGTGTTGTGTGTGTGTGTGTGTGTGTGTGCATGTACACAAATCGTTTATCACTGCTGAATTTGCAAATTTTTTTTACGCAAATCACTATATGTATAATATATATATATATATATATATATATATATATATATATATATATATATATATATATATATTGATATGAAATATGTAAATACTGACTCTTGGTTGACCCATGTGTCGATGATGAACATACATTAAACTGACTGATTAATTCTGCATGCAATAATATTTTATTATTTATTACCAAAAATACACAAACAAAACAATAAATAATATAACTCGCCTTTCCTGATCAGCCTAATCAGCCTTTCCTGATACATTTTTAAAGGCCACACCAGATATTTTATCTGCATTTTCAGTGTTATTACAATCTAATAAAGGTGTTGTTGTTTTTTTTTGCATACAGTATTTATGACGATTTTTTTCCCACAGCAATGGCAGCAGGAAATTCAGCACCACAAGAACTGGACAGCGCCTCTATTTCAGTATAAAGAATGGAAGACGGTTTCCGTAATAAAATTCCCATTTTCCCTATAAATGGAATCTCGGTTATATGTTTTCCGGTCAGTGTGATGAATGAAATGAAGGAATCGTGAAATGTTTTTTTTAATTTTAAAGGTGCTATAGGTATTTTTGAAGTATCCTATATCGTCTTTATATTGTAACCAAAACACCCAGACCTAATGATACAGTCATGCTTTTTTTTTTTTATTCCAAAAGCATAATAAATGCAGAAAGGACAAAATTAGAAACACATTTGTGTGTGTTGTTTGAAGGCTCCGCTCTTGGCATTCACCGCGTGCCTTAATTGTAAGACATTAAATCAAGGTCCGCTGTGAACACGGAGAGCTAGAGTCTCAGATCTAATGCAATCCACACACACACACACACACACACAGATTTATTTACCCCCTTTCCCCTTCCCCCACCACAAACCCAACTCCAGTGCGAGCAGATGTAATATCACCAGCTCCTTGAGCGGAAGGAAAATCCATATTCATCCCCGTTTCACGTTCCGTCGCGCGACTCCCGTATCCTGAGTGCACCGACCTTCTCGTTAAGTGATGAGGAAGTGGATGGAGGTGGGGATGGAAAAGGGGAAAGAGACAAACCGCACGAGCACGCCGGGGGCGCTGGGACGGCGCGTGGAAAAGACGGAGGTCTGCTTCATCCCTTTTTTTTTCTTTTCTTTTTTTTTTTCTTCTCAATCGATTCAAAAATCAAATCTGCAGCGCCGTCGGTGTGAGACGGGTTCGAGACGGGACGTCTGATCACTTTTAAAACAAAAAAACAAAAGGTGTGTGATGTCTTCTGGATGGGAAAAAACCTATAAGATGAAAAAAAAACACACACACACACACACACACATTAGTATTTTCTTTTTTTCAATCATGCCCCAATCATGCCCCAGTTTTCACAACACACACACACACACACACACACACTCGGGTCCTGTCGTTTATTCTCCTCACTCTCTTGGTTCACTTTAAAGATTATAATCACCTCCTACCAAACAAATCAAGCATCTGGTGCAGGATGGAGCCTCGGCTGCCGGTAGTGACGTCACTGATCGTCTCCCTGTGTCCTTGAAAACCAAAATTGAGGCGCGTTGCTCTGGCATAATCGCTCTATTTATACACCACCCCCCATCCCTACATCCAACACACACACACACACACACACACACACACATGTGCAAAGGGATTTGTCACATTAATCGCTGCGCCGAAAGATTTTAACGACGTGACCTCTTTCGATAGTCCAATATGCAAATTAGCCTCGGGTTGCACTGCATTCCGATTGGATACGCCCGGAACATGTGATTATATAATTCATACTATAGGTGCTGAGATTCCTTCAGGATCCAGAATGTCCTCACACACACACACACACACACACACACACACCAGTACACATCCATACACCTGCCCATGACACGTTCACGATATTCCTGGCAATTTCTTTCTCGGTTTTCTCACACACACACACACACACACACACACACACACACACACTGAGGACCTTCCAGGTTCCTTTGGAAATAAAAAAAGGCCTCTGTAATCCTGGATTCTCCAGACGACTAATGTTTCACATTACTGAATCTGATCGCATTAGTACGCGTCAGCCCGATGTAATGTGAAATCCAGTACACCGCCATCAAGGTCCACGGAAAGCACTTAGACGCCGGCGCACAAGCATCATACCTTTACTGAGGAGCCCGTAACAATCACATCATCATCATCATCATCATCAATATCCATTTCATCCTCCCAGTAAAAGCTCATGTGCAAAAAAGAAAAAGAAAATAGAAAAAAGAAGCCTGCCTTAAGGAGACAAAGACAAACCATTAAAAAAAGGGATAAAATACAGACAAAGCACCTCCTGGTGAACCTGCGTGAACTTATTCCACCCTGCTGGATTTTAATGCACCGCTTTGAGAAAAGAAAGGAGGGGGGGGGAGAAAAAAATCCTGTTCAGTTTGTCCCACCGTCCACAATCATCTATTGTCTCTGAGAGCAGGGAGATGAGGAGGAGGAGGAGGAGGAGGAGGAGGAGGATTGTGGTGGTGGTGGTGGTGATGATGAGGAGGAGAATGAGCAAAGCAGGACGTCCATTTCGAAGAAATAAAGAGAAAGAAACGAAGGATGGAGAAGAAAAGAAAAAAAAACCCACCCGTATTTAAGCTTCGACGCTCTTGCGCGGAGAAACGCGACGTATCCCGAATGACGCTTCGCTCTTTTGTGTCTTTCCTCGTTTTTAAACCCCCTTTTCTTTGGCGCATAACAATAGCAAGTGCACGCACGCACGCACGCACGCACGCACGCGCGGATCTCAAACCTGGAGAGCGCTTGTTTTTTTTTATATATTATTTAATGCGCAAAAAATATATGATATCACACATTCTCTAAACAATGCATGACACCGATGAAGGAAAAAACAAACAAACAAACAAACAAAAAATAGCAATCCCGGATACAATCCTGATTTACTTACACTCCATGTTTGATGAGGGATGATGCGCGAGACGTATCCGCTCTTCTTTTCCCCCCATTATGATGAAAAGCTGCTTTCTTTCTTTCTTTTTTTCTTTTCCCCTTTTTTTTAGCCCATTCCTGCTTCAGTCGGCTGTGTGCATGTGTGTGTGTGTGTGTGTGTGTGTGTGTGTGTGTGTGTGTGTGTGTGTGTGTAGCAGGAAGCGTCCGTTGTGCGTCTTGCCCTCTGCTGGAGTGAGTCAGGGGGGCTGGAGAGCCTCTGCAAAGCATGGCTGCGCTGGGTTTTTTTTTTTTCCCTCCCCCCCCCCCCCCCGAAAGAGGGCAGGTCGCTGTGTGCATTATAATGAGTTTAAATCTCTCCCTCCCTCTCCTCCCTTCCTCTTCTCTCTCCTCTCTCTCTCTCTCTCTCTCTCTCTCGCGATCAGCAAATTCATGCATGCAAGCTGCAATAGCTCTACTGGGAGAGAAAAAAAAGAAAGAAAGAAAGAAAGAAAGAAAGAAAGAAAGAAGGCGCTTTTAGCATTTACACCATTGTAGCATCCTATAACTGGGGTCGCCCAGCGCACATCCGGGGGCAACACAATTAGCACTAAATCACGCATCCAAGTCCAGGTTTTGGTTTCCTTGAAGATCTCCGGGTCTGTGACCTCAGCAGCATTCTCCACGAACCCCTAAATGCAACTCCTTTAACGTTTACTCATTATGTTCCACTCCTGAGTGGTCCACTCCAGCAATGCAACGCACACGACACACACACACACACACACACACACACACACACACACACACACACACACACACACACACACACTATGCACCTCGGCATCCTGTACATCAGCATTTCACCGTGTAGATCTCGGTGCCGTTCTTGCATCACCAATTGCCGCAAGTGCACGAGACCCCCAAAAAACATCATTTCTACGGTTATATAAGAATGTACGACACGTTCTCACGCGCTTGCGTGTTCGTGGACCGCAATATGTTGCTGTGATGCCACACAGACCCTTATATGTGCTTTAATATATAACGTGCATATGATGGAAAGATATATTTACCACAAAAATAGCAAATAATCATATATATATATATATATATATATTCTTTTTTTATTAACATGCCACATTACAGACACTTGAAGTGATTCACAGTACGTCGTTTTAAAAAGCGCGTGCATGTGTGTGCATTGTGCTGCAGTGGACTCCACTTCATAGCATGCTTCACGAAAAGAGCGCGAGAGGAAGAAAAAAGAGAAAAGAGGTGCAAGAAAGAGCGCTGTGCGACGTGTGTCGAAGCGCACGAGCTAACCAAAAGGCCTCTAACACAAAGACGCAAAAGCGCCATATATATCTATATATATATATATATATATATATATATATATATATATATATATATTTATATTTTTATTTATTGCTGCTGATGGAGTGGTGTGTGTTTGTGTATTTCGGGGGGAGAGGGGGGGGGGGGGGTTTGGACTCATTTCATCATTTCTGCATGAATTCCAAGACCTATAAGTCTAATGAAATGTCTAAGGCTGTTATTAACGCACGCGCTGCACTGATCTTGCGTCCGTCTGTAAATTGATGTTTTTCTTTTTGTTTTGTCCGGTGAAACGCGTCTCATTGTTGGTGCTGAAACAAAGGCAGCTGAGGCGGTGAATGATGGGTGCCGGGGGTCAGTGTGCCTGCAGGACCCTCAGGCCCCGGAGGCGCCTCTTTTTTTCTCTCCCTGAGCGCGGTGTCGTGGGGCTGCGCGGGGTCACGGGCTCCATTGTGCGCCGTTTTCCAAACAGATAAACATTTATTAATCTGTCATGCATGAGCAGCGGCGGCCTGGGGTGGGGTTGTCAAAAAAAAGAAAGAAAGAAGAAAAAAAAAAAAGAAAAAAAGTGAGGCTGAAGGAGGAGGTGAGAAAATGGCGGAAAGTCACGAAGCCCCGCGTGGAGGAAATGTTGAGGTTTATTTATTTATGTATTTGTTTGTTTACAAACAACGATTTATTTACTATAATCACCTTTAATCACTTCTCATTTCATTGGAGAAGTGAACGCTTCATTACGACTGAGGCCGTATTTTTTAGTAGCATGCGAAACCTGGGCCTGTGTAAATAATAATATAATAATATAATAATAATAATAATAATAATAATAATAAATAAGACAAATAATTTGTAACAATTTATTTGTTTGAATAAATTGTAATGAAATTGTTGCGGGTTGTTTTTTTTATACGGCACATGTTTTTGTGCACATCCGGGTCTTTTCCCATTTATGGACTTTGTTTACTTTCAAGCACCAGATTAATAATAATAATAATAATAATAATAATAATAATAATAATAATAATAATAATGACGTGTATCTGCTCCATTCAAATATTTAAATTTCCAAAATAATTCTGGAATATAAGCGGAGGATGAAAATCACGCAGCACTGATTGTTTTGTTTGTTTGTTGTTTTTTACCCACCAGATTGCACGCGCGTCTTTGCGCAATTTCCCCCTCAATATTACAATAATATTATAATTAATTATTATTATTGCTATTTTGGTAATATCCCGATATCTCGTCACTGTCGCGTGCAAGCTGTTGTCCTGCTATTCAGCCGAGTGACACGCGAACTTATTCAATCTGTTTGCATTATTTATTTATTTGTTTGTTTGTTTATTTATTTATTTATTTACTGACGATGATGAGGATGATGATAATGAGCAACATTGCGAGTATGGCTCGAGAATGTGCACGCGCGCTTTGGGGATTTTTGTCCAAGTCGAAACGCTAAAAAGTGTAAAAAGAAATAAACAAATAAATACATAAAATAGAGAGAAATAAATAAACAAATATACATGCAAACGTTTGCACGTCATGAACCATGCCACGCCTCACACACATCCCCCCCCCCCCCCCCCCCACGTCCCCCCCCCCCCCCCCCCCACCCCCCCACACACA
>JACRUU010000019.1:1162119-1164619 GCA_030449085.1 Kryptopterus vitreolus | reverse complement strand
CCTTGGGTCCTTGAGCAAGACCCTTAACCCTCTGTGCTCCAGGGGGCGCCCATATCATGGCTGATACCCTGCGCTCTGACCCCAAACTACCAACATCAAGCTGGGATATACGAAGATGTATATGTAATGTATATGTGACAATTAAAGGATATTATAAAAAAACGAGTTTAAGAAGCCGCAGCAAAAGCGCCCGTCGACGTTCCGTTCCGTTCGCCGTTATAATTTGCAATTACCGATACTTTTGTCTGTACCGAATATTTTCGTACGCTACCGCTACGAGCGCAGAATATATAATGCGTATTAGGTGTGATATTATTCCGTTAATCGGCCACATCTTTATCTCACGCTCCGTTAGATTAGAATCCTTCGCTTATTCGTGGGGAAGTAATTAAAAGTTTTGCTGGCGGACGTCTGTATCGCCTGTGTCAATCTCAATCTCCATCTCCGCCGCAAATATCTCCTCTCTCTCCTGACGACTTTCCTGCCGTTTCCGGAATCTTCTCCAGAAGAACAAAAAAACAGTTTTATCAGATAAAATCTCATAAACCCGTTTTCTAAACGCAGTGTAACGCAGCGGATTTACTGGAAGAGCTTATTTATTTATTTGTTTGTTTATTTATTTCGTCGGAGAAGGAGGAGGAAAATAAACGTAAAGGAAATTTCGGCCAGATTACGCCCACGGACCCGTCCGTCAGCCGCGTCACGCCGCTTTAGATTATCTAACGTTGTCGAGCGCTACCCCCCCCCCCGGTGACGTTCGCGGAGATTCTGAGATGTGAAATAAATGAGATTTACATCGGTGGAGGTCGGAATGGCAGCGGAGGAATGCAGGAAAATACGTCCTTTTTATCCATCCATCCTTCCATCCTTCCTTCTGTTCTTTCATACCCATCCATTCATTCATGCAGTCTTTAACCAAGTTTATTCTACCACTTTATCCGATCTTTCCCTCGGGTCACGGGGAGTCTGTGTCTATCTCAGGTGTCTATGGGTATTAAGGCAGGATACACCCTGGATGGAATGCCAACCCATCACACACACACACACACACATTCATACACTAGGGACAATTTTCCAAGGTGCCAATCAAACTACCGTGCATGTTTTTGAACCGGGGGAGGAAACCGGAGAACCCGGAGAAAAACCCCCTGAGGCACGGGGAGAACATGCACAAACTCCACACACACATGGCCGAGACGGGAATCGAACCCGGACCCTGGCGGTGTGAGACGAACGTGCTAAACACTAAACCACCGTGCACACAGAATATTCATTATGTTTAGAAATTTGTTACATAAACGTTACAGCACAGTGAAATTGTTTCTTCGCGTATCCCAGATTGGTTTTGGACGCTGGGGTCAAAATCACAGGGTTAGCCATGATACAGCGCCCCCTGGAGCACACACAGGGTCTTGCTCAAGGACCCAAGATCTTTGTGATTGGTGATTCCCGGGGCTCGAAACCCCCCCCCCGTCCCGCCCCGTCCTGTCCCGTCCCGTCCCGCCATAAAGCGTGTCGTTACCGCGTACGTCCTGACGGCGAACCCGCAGACTCGCCGTGTGCGTCCGCCTGACTGTCGGAATGAGAATATGTGCCTTGAGATAATGTTGATTGCAGCAGCTGCCAACACGTGAATCTCCATGGCAACAATCACGGTCGCCTAGCAACCGCGCTCTTTTAGGGACACTGGAAGCGGCGAACGCTTACTAAAAATACATATCAGTATAACGCTGCGTTAATACTGCGGCTAACCTGTACCTGTACGCCGCGCCGTAGCGCCGATGATCGCACGCATGGGGGGGGGGGATCCCATCCGTACGGACGCACAAGGGAATCAAGCGGAATCAAGCCATCATACACAGTAATCTCACACACACAAACACACAGTGATCTCTCACACACACACACACACACACACACACAGTCATTATACAGTGATCACACAAGCACACACACCCCAACACACACAAACAACATTAACAGGTATCACACACACACCACAACACACAACATTCTAACAGTGATCACACAAGCAACACACACACACATACAGTGATCACACACACACACACACACAACACACACACACACACACACACACACACACACACACACACATTATACTTGTCACCAACACAGAGTCATCTCTCTCACAACACACACAGCACACTCATTATTCAGTGATCACACACAAACACACACCACACAACACACACACACACACATCCACACAACCACATGTCACACACACACACACACACACACACAACATTATACAGTGATCACACAAGCACACACACACACACCACATTATACAGTGATCACACAGCACACACCACACCCACACATGATACAGTGATCACAAAAGCACACAACACACACACACACTTATACAGTGATCACACAAGCACACACATACACACACATTACAGTGATCACACACACACAGACACGCACAGACACACATTATACACAGTATCGCACACACACGCGCACACAC
>JACRUU010000019.1:1147119-1157119 GCA_030449085.1 Kryptopterus vitreolus | reverse complement strand
CGTCTTGGTGTGAAGACGATATAAGGATCAGCGGCAGAAACGGAGGCAGCGTCAGAAAGACGAACTCGGACTCAGATTTAGAGTCAGGATCAAAGAGTCGAATCATGCGATTCATGGTCAATTCAGAATAAGAACCCAAGAGTGGCAACTTGGCGATACGGGGCCTCGAACCCGCAACCTTCCGATCAGTAACCCAGCGCCTTAAACACTAAGCTCCACCCCCTCCCAAACCCATCCGAACGAATGCAGATGCAATCCGTGTGGAAAATGATCTTCAATCAAAATTGATTCCATAAAATTTTCCTTTTTACCGCCCTAATAAAAGTGACGCGCTGGGCTTTGCTCTGCGCGGATTGATTGATTGGTGGCGTTTATGATTGACGTGGTTCCCAGGGGCAGGATCGAGGCGAGCTGGAGGAATTAACACGCGCTCGTAGTGACTCGCAGTTTAACGACGGGTCCACACTGAGTGACGCGAGCGAAGGAGCGGGAGGTGGGAGTTTAGTGGGTAAGGCTCTGGACCCGGAAGATCTCGGGTTCAAATCCCAGCACCACCGAGCTGGCACTAGTGGGGCCCTTGAGTATGGCCCTTAACTGCTCAGTTGCAAGTCAGTACATTTATAGATAGATGACCTCCGAGAGATCAGATGATGTCAGAGAGGGGGCGGAGTCTCCTGCTGGAGGAAAGGGACCGGTACTGTGACCTATGTGACCGAGCAATTAAGGGCCTTTCTTGAGGGCCCCTATAGTGCCAGCTTGGTGGTGCTTGGATTTGAGCCTGTGATCTTCCGGGCCAGAGGCCAGCGCCAAAACCACTGAGATCACACGGCAACGTTGCACTATAATCAAACCAAACAAAAATCAAATGAAAGAAAAGAATATGGGAACGAAACAGGAGTCAAAAAGAGTCGAGCTGAGGTGAGACAAAATAAGG
The DNA here is from genome assembly GCA_030449085.1 of Kryptopterus vitreolus. NCBI lineage: Eukaryota > Metazoa > Chordata > Actinopteri > Siluriformes > Siluridae > Kryptopterus > Kryptopterus vitreolus. The sequence continues at coordinate 1,156,185 of JACRUU010000019.1, read as the reverse complement.
CAAAGTGAGACGAGACGGAACGAGACAAGACGAAAACTAAACGAGTCTCCCATCTTTTCCCAAATAGCCGAGATAAAACGAGACAAAACAAATGAGCCAAGATATAAACAAAGACGAAACGGAACAAATAGAAACAAAAATAAGAAAAGGAAAGAGACAAAAAAACGAGTTGAGTCTAGACGAGGCAAAACGCAATTAAATGAAATGTAATCAAATAAAAGAAACGATATGAAGCAAAAAGTAACGAGACCAAACGAAACCAGAACGAGACGAGCCGAAACAAAATGAGACGAGGCAAAAAAAAAAAATAAAGAAACTAACCAAATGAAATATAAAAATTAAATACACTAAATAAATTTAAATTTATACAAATAAATTAATAATCCGAAATCATTTTAATTCACAAAAATAATGAATAATTCTAAAATAATTTTTAATTTATAAAAATGAAAGGAAAATAAAATGAAAGAAACAAAACGATACGATAAGAAACAAAATGTCAAGTCTAGTCTAGTCGTCAAGTCTAGACGAGGCGAAATAAATAAAACAGACGAAACGCGACTGCATGAAACGCAATGAAATTAAACAAACGAACAAAAACAAAAACATCACGCGACCAAACGAAACCAGAGCGAGTCAAGCCCAAACAAAAATGAGACGAGACAAATAAGAAAAAGTAACTAAACGAAATGTCATTAAAAAAAAAAACGTAACGATGCGTCAGACGAAACCAACCTAACATCAGACCAGACGAAACAAGACGACGTGAGACAAAAACAAGCCGAGATGAGACGAGACGAGTGTATTTTCGTCTGTAGACGCCGTGACAGCGAGCCCCCGCGGACCGCTCTTGCCATCTGTGCAGGTACAGACCTCGCTGCTCTGTTTCTCCTCTCCATCCTCGTCTGTCTCGCTCTTCACGTCTGCTTCTGTCCGTCTCGTCCTGTCTGCCTTTCTTTTTTTCCCCCCTCTCCTTCTTTTTCAGCGCTTCTCCATTTCGCACTTGTTGAGCGCGACCTCTCCATCTGTCCGTCCCCGTGGACGCCCCCTGGTCCTGGCATTCGCGCCGCCGCTGACGCTGCCAGGGATGAGATGGGAAAGGCGGAGGGAGAGGACGGAATAAGCGACGGAAGGAGGACGGAGGATGACATTGAACGCAGAGGTCGAACTCACCGTGTGCAGGAACCCGAGCGTTAATATCGGGTCTGGGATCAGCACGGAGCCGATTTGAATGTCGCCGCTGTTAGCGTTAGCTGTTAGCGTTAGCTGTTAGCGTTAGCTGTTAGCGTTAGCTGTTAGCAGAATATTAGCGCCGTTAGTCTGTTAGCGTTATCGTAGTTAAATTCATGCACATTTACCGTATTATTAGCTACATTCACGACAAAATGTTATGCTCGCTAACGAACACGCGCTAGTCGACTCGCTAGCAAATTTCTCGGCTTTTAGGAAGTCGTGCCGCGACTTATGCTAATAGTCGATGCTAATCACGTTTCGCCGAAAAGCTCTTTAGTTTTCCGACGTGAAAGTGAGAAGACTTCTGATTCGCCACGCCTACGCCGAAAAACATCCCAGAATGCACCGCGTTTTACAGTCCCTCCGATGTAAAAACACGTCCGAGCTTTCAGTCGGTGGTTTTAGCGTTTCAGTATCGCATTATTAATAATGAATAGATCGTAAATTAATAAATAAATAAATTTATTGAAGAAACGCGTTCATTCACGGCGAACATTATTTAATTTTAATCGGATATAAAACAAACAATTCAACTTATTCAACAATTCACGGAACATCAACGTGTAATTATTAAACATTAGTTTAACCCACGAGCCGCCGCGATGAACGAATCCGGCAATGAAAAGCGTCCGTGTGGAAACGTGTCCTGATGATTCACGTCGTTACTTTTATGAGAATATTTTGTCTTCATTCTCAACGAGTTTAATTTCGTAACAATAATCATACATTTACATAAAGATCCATATTTAATTTCAGACTATTTTAATTTAACAATAATCATACATTTACATAAAGATCCATATCCGGGTTTGATTCCCGTCTCGGTCATGTGTGTGTTAGTTTGCAGTTAAATTTTTTTCTCCTCTGATTGTTCAAAAAACATGCAGTAGGTTGATTGCACTGGAAAATTTTAATTTAGTGTGTGTGTGTGTGACGTGTGCGAGTGGTGTGCCCTGCGATGGGTTGGCATTCCATCCAGGGGTGTATCCGGTCCCTAGTTTATGCCGTTAGGTTGATGAGATATTGGAAAATTGTCCCATCCCCAGGAGGTTGAGATCCTGCCTTATGCCCATAGACACCGAATAAACAGGCTCCCCGTAGACCCGAAGGAAGATGCCTTAAACATAGAAATGAATGAATATTGAAGCCCCATATATATGATATATAGCCCCATATATATATATATATATATATATATATATATATATATATTATTTTATTTTTTTTATTTATGTTGAATATTATTCTTTATCATTTTATTATGAATAATCTGTTGAAATTATAATTTTTTGAATGGCACTAATTTTATTTATTTTGTTTATTTTAGAATTTTATTTTATTTATTTTATTCATTATAGTATTAGTTTTTATCAAAAATTAATAAATAAATAAATATATGTGAAATATATGAGAATGAAAGATATGAAAAAATTATATATATATATATATTATATATTTTTTTTTATATATATATATATCTTTGGTATATCTTTTTATATGAATATTATTTAATATATATATATTATATATATATATATATATATATATATATATATATATATATATATATATATATATATATATATATATATATATATATATATATATATATGATCCAAATCAAATCGCTAAATTCCACAAGTCATTTTTTGTTTGTGCTTAAAGTTTTTTCACCCCGCTATACATGATGCATTGGTTTGTGCTGCATTGTTTACATCAGCGCGCTCGCAAGTGCGACCGTCTCCCCCCTCCAAAACACCCCCCCCCCCCCCCCCACCCCCCCCCCCCCCCCCCCCCCCCCCCCACCCACACACACACACACACACACTCACACATAAAGCGGTGTTTTATTGGTGAATCAGCGCATGTGTGGATTGGATTAAACGTGTAAGACGAGGCGATGCGTTGGGCGAGGGGTAATGATCCTGCGTTTCCTCACCAGATGCTGATTATCTGTTTTTATTTGTGTGTGCAGCTGACAAATATATCCTCATGAAGATGCCTTTAGTGCCACACACACACACACACACACACACACACACACACACACACACACACACACACACACACACACATATATATACAGAGACCTTATTTCATGGTCCAATCATGGACTCTACATGCGGCGTGTGCGAACAGGAGACAGAAGAAAGGAGGAGGAGGAGAGGGGGAAGGGATGTGACGGATGGCATCTCTGTCTCTCTCTCTCTCTCTCTCTCTCTCTCTCTTTCTCTCAGTCCCTCATCATTGTTTCCTCTTCCTACCCGTTTCCTTCCTTCCATGCTTCTTTCTATGCATCTGTTTTTCCTCCTTTTTTTTTTCCCCCCACGAAGTCGTTTCGCACTCGCACACACACTCGCACACACACTCGCACACACACTCGCACACACACTCGCACACACACTCACACACACTCGCACACACACTCGCACGCGAACCATCAGGGATCGAAGAGAAGGAATCAGCACGAGCAGAAAAGCAGGCCGTGGTAGAGGTTTGGGTTGATGAGCGGAGTGGAGTTTTTGACTTCCGTTCATTATTCCCTCGCTTTTACACCTTTATGGAAAGGATGAGAGACGATCATTAAGAAGCATCCAGATGAGGAAGAATGTTCAAGCACACACACACACACACACACACACACACACACACACACACACACACACACACACACTGTATAATATATATATATACTGTGTGTGTGTGTGTGTGTGTGACAGACTTGGCTGATAATGTTGCATATTAATCAGTGTTTACCCCCCCACATCTCCACACTACACACACCACACACACACACACACACACATACACACACACACACACACACACACACACACAGGATCAAAGCCTCCAGGTTGCGATTTTTTCTGCCATTAATTTTCCTACTCTGAGGGGGGAAAATAAGAAAAAGGTGTTTTAGCCCAGCTGGGACCGTCTTTTTCCGACTGCCGGGGTTCACACAGACCCTGTGTGAAAGATATTCCTGATATTCCTGTTCAAGGGCAGAGAAGAGACGAGGACGATCGGAAAAGCATCGCACACACCCGTCAGAAACCTTCCGTCCTTCCTTTGTGCATTCGTCGATCGCCTCGGATAGTGTCCTGGGGGCGCGCAAACTTTTGCACTCAACTGTAATTTCATTATGGGCGTTGCAGGGCTCCATAAATATCAGTGTGTGTGTGTGTGTGTGTGTGTGTGTGTGTGTGTGTGTGTGTGTGGCCGCTCGGATTAAAAATAATAATGCAACATAATTTGAGTAAATTCATTCATTCATTCATCTTCTAGCGCTTTATCCGATCTTCCCTCGGGTCACGGGGAGTCTGTGTCTATCTCAAGCATCTATGGGCATTAAGGCAGGATACACCCTGGATATTCGGAATGCCAACCCATCACACACACACACACACACACACACACACACACACACACACATTCATACACTAGGGACAATTTTCCAAGGTGCCAATCAACCTACCGTGCATGTTTTTTTTTTGGACCGGGGAGGAAACCGGAAACCGGAGAACCCGGAGAAAAACCCCCTGAGGACACGGGGAGAACATGCACAAACTCCACACACACATGACCGAGACGGGAATCGAACCCGGACCCTGGCGGTGTGAGGCGAACGTGCTAACCACTACGCCACCGTGCCCCACCAATTTGAGTAAATTACAGGAAATTAATATATTGAAGGATTTACGCCGAGTCACCTTCCGTAACGAGACGCCGCGTAAAAAAATTTACTGACATTTTTTCGAAAAATTCACAACGAGGAATAAAAAAACAAGGGCGGAAAAAATAAACCCAGGCTGAAACGAAAATAAAACATTTCTTTTGGTATCGTGTCGTATTTTTGAATACAAATAATTGAGTTGTATTGAACTGAAACGCATTTATTTCTTTTCTTCTTTTGTTTGTATTTGTTTTAGTTTGTTAAACATTTATTTTTCAAATATTTGTTTGTATTTGTTTGTGCACGTCTTGTTGAAACACACGCCGATATTCCAAAGGAAAGCGATATTCCGCTCCGTTCTGCATCATTTTTCCTAGCATGATTGTGAGGGCTAGTCTGTTGCTAGCATGTGCGAGGCTCGTTTATTACTAGCATGGCTGCGAGGGTTGTTTATTACTAGCATGGCTGCGAGGGCTCGTTTATTACTAGCATGGCTGCGAGGGCTCGTTTGTTGCTAAGCTTTTAGCCAGCTAGCTTTAGGTTTCCTCGCTGTACGAAGATCGCTACAGTGGAACAGAGAAATAAGAGCGCAGACACTCGAGTGTAAACGTGCAGATAATGTGCGTAGCTTCAGCCGACGGAAATGGCGAAGTTATCGCTTAGAAGGCACGGAAAAATACAGCAGGTTTAAAGATAATCATGGGCCAGATTAATGTGGAGTAGATGGAGTATCATTATTAGCCTTTTTATTTTTATTTATTGATACTATTTATATATATATATATATATATATATATATATATATATATATATATATACATATATATATTTGTACACACATATGTATACATACATATGTGTGTACAAAATGTATACATATATGTGTATACATGCATATGTGTATATCCATATATATATATGTATATATATATATATATATATGTATATTATATATATATATATATATACATACACATACACATACATATATATAGTATGTGTATGTATATATATATATATATATATATATATATATATATATATATATATATATATCATATATATAGATATATATATATATATATATATATATATATATATATATATATCACGGGGAGCCTGTGTCTATCTCAGGCGTCTATGGACATTAAGGCAGGATGGATACACTCTGGATGTGAGGGTGTGTATATATATATATATATATATATATATATATATATATATATATATATATATATATATATATATATAATGTGTGTATGTATAAATACCACTACTTTTACATTAACTGAAGATCAATAAGCGTTATTTTCCAGACTCGTCTTCCTGACACGACAGAAAGGTGTGTTTATGACGAGATGAGGAAAACTGCCTCAAAAATCCGACTCGGTCTGATCCGATTGCATCTTTACCAGCGAAAGCAGCAGCAGAGGAGCCAGACGAGGCAAGGTGCTGCCCTTAGACAAGGGCGTGAAACATTCCCCAACCCCCTACACACACACACACACACACACACACACACACACACAAGTGCATGGAAATGTAATCCAGAAGGAGCAGTGTGTGTGTGTGTGTGTGTGTGTGTGTGTGTGTGTGTGTGGCGTATATGTGCGAGGTGTGATTATCCGCAGTAGAGGACGTGAAGGAGGACGAGGCGTGTAATGGCCGCCGTCCTGCCGAATGGAAGCGGCGTTCCTTTTTCCTCTTCCTCAGCATCTTCCAAGCTCGCAGCTACACGCCTCGCCGTTTCAAGTGCAAACCTCTGCCTTGGGCTTTAATTATGTTCAATTTGCAGAGCCAAGCCTGAAAACATTCAGAGAGAAAAAAAAAAAAAAAAAGAAAAAAAAAAAGCTCTGACCTATTTATTATTGCAGCGACAGCGCTAAGCGGCGCTCAGACCCGCGAGTCCGGCGATAACGAGCTCCAAACATCCACCATTACTGTTAAAAAAAAAAAAGGGGGGGAAAAGTCATACTGTATATGTTTATATATGTTTATATATATTTATATACGCGTCTCACACACAAACACACACACAAAATGAACAATAATAAATAAGATAATGCATTTTAAGGGTCTTTGCTTTTTGCTAACCAAAAAAAAAAAAAAAAACACAAAATATAAAAAAGTGCAAAAAAATGTCATTATCTTAATTACTTAATTGATTTATCAGAATAAAGCGAATGATATTGATGAAATAAAATGATTATTAAATGATTATTTATTATTATTTACACGTAATCGTAATTAGGATCATTGTACATGATGCATTAATAATATGATTATTGTTATTATTTTATACATATACGAATCATATACGAGTCTTCAGAATCATCTGGTATTTAATATGAATGAATATGTAACATATATATATATATATATATATATATATATATATATATATATATATACATATCATATATAGAGAATATAATGATTATAACTGTAACGTTAATAATTGCAGCAATGAGTTCAATAATAAATGGAATTTTGAATTGTTTCACTTGCCTAATTGAATAATAATGAATTATTAATAAGTGATTATGATAATAAATCATTAGGGTGTGGTTATAAATTGTTCTTTCAGAAGATATATATATATATATATATATATATATATATATATATATATATATATGGTAAATATCTCAAAATATTCTATAATATTCTCTATAATATTTATTTTTTTATTAGTTACTACAATATTTACAATAATTACATGGTTACTACAAGGAAATATTTGTTTTAAATATAATGCTATATATTATTTGATTATAGTATATATATATATATATATATATATATTATCACAAATAAATATATTCAATGGATATATATATATATATATATATATATATATATATATATATATATATATCTTATATATATATATATATAAATGTGTGTGTGTGTGTGTGTGTGTGTGTGTATATAAATGAGTAAATGTTAAAAAAGGGTCGATGATGTGACGTTGGATTTGGGGGTTGATTTTGTCTCCATGAGTTCAGCAGAGCTTCTTTGTGTGGACACGGAGGGAAGAGCATGAATGATTTATGGGCCAAACGGAGCGATTCCCCACTCGTCGCGAACCCCCTGCACCTCCCAACTGCACACACACACACACACACACACACACACACACACACACACACACACACACACACACACACACACGCACGCTCGTCTGTACCTCCTGTATGGAAATGAGCCGCTACGCTACTTCTCCCTCACAGCTAACACTCTCTCCTCGCGTGACAATAAAACAAAATGGCCTCCGTCTCAGGCCTGAACGATCCGCCGCCGTCCTTACAATTGTTGTTGTTGTTGTTGTTGTTGTTGTTTAGGAACGCGTAGGAGGAAACGTTCCAAATATGCTCTTTTGTTGTTTCTCTTTTCGCGGCGCGGTAACGATCTCGCCGTTTCATCCGAGCGTCTCTCGCACATCCATCACCGGAGCGGCGTTAATATTACAACGTGCATGTGTGCTGAAATGCGTTGAACACTCGCAGCGCATGTGTGTGTGCATTAAATGTGTGATTCTTCTTTCATCCCCCCCCCACTGGCATTTACTGTGTGTGTGTGTGTGTACTATTTGTGTAGGAGTACACCAGCGTTTCTGCTTCATACCCCTGCTGTTCATGCTGCGCTAAAAATCCAGCGCGGCGTTGCGGCATGACGCCGTGTCAGGAGTGATGAAGTGCTTTTTTTTTTTACCTCCCTTATTAAAGTTCATCAGATAGAATTCAAGGTCGTCCTGATGCTTTAAAGAATTTTAATTAATTCTTCCGTCCGTACGAGGTTTTTCCCTCTTCACATCTGCGCAAAGCAACGCATTCACACTGGAGACTCCTTCCAGAAATGACATACACTTTCACATAAACATAAACAATAAACATACACATTTATTTTCCATTTGTTTTGATTCGCAAATCATTTTAGAACAGAATTTCTTATTTATTTTCCTATATTATTTCATACCATTCCGAAATTAATGTCGTTATTTTATTTTGTTCCATTATTTTATTTTTTATTTTTTATCGGATATTATTTCATAAAATGTTTTACTCACTTTAATTGCATTTTATCATTTTATTTTTTCTAATAGTGTTTAATCAAATTAAATGTAATTGTTATCTTTTATACAATTTTTAATTACATTA
>JACRUU010000019.1:1137119-1142119 GCA_030449085.1 Kryptopterus vitreolus | reverse complement strand
CACTGAGTCAATATATCATAACCTACACAAAATCAGAGGGCATGATGTGTGTGTGTGTGTGTGTGTGTGTGTGTGTGTGTGTGTGTGTGTGTGTGTGTGTGTGTGAGAGAGAGAGAGAGAGAGTTTTCTATGTATTCAGATTATGATGACGACACTGATTTATGAATTACATGTTATTCTTTTAATTTTTAAGAGATTTTATGTTGATTTTGTGGTGATTTTATGGAGATTTTGCGAAGATTTCATGGAGATTTTGTGATGGAGATTTTATGGATTTTATGGTGATTTTGTGAAGATTTTATGGTGATTTTATGGTGATTTTATGGTGATTTTATGGTGATTTTATGGTGATTTCATGGAGATTTTGTGAAGATTTTATGGTGATTTTTTTGGAGATTTTTTGGAGATTTTTTGTGAGATTTTTTTGGAGATTTTTTTGGAGATTTTTTGGAGATTTTTTGGAGATTTTTTGGAGATTAACTTTGGAGATTTTGTGGAGATTTTGGAGATTTTTTGGAGATTTTGTGGAGCGTTTTTGTGGAGATTTTGTGGAGATTTTGAATTGGAGATTTTTTGAAAATTTTGGAGATTTTGTGGAGATTTAATGGAGATTTAATGGAGATTTTGTGGAGATTTAATGGAGATTTAATGGAGATTTAATGGAGATTTAATGGAGATTTTAATGGGATTTATTTATGGATTTTGTGGTGATTTTGTGGAGATTTAATGGAGATTTAATGGAGATTTAATGGAGATTTAATGGAGATTTAATGGAGATTTAATGGAGATTTAATGGAGATTTTAATGGAGATTTAATGGAGATTTAATGGAGATTTAATGGAGATTTAATGGAGATTTAATGGAGATTTAATGGAGATTTAATGGAGATTTAATGGAGATTTTGTGGAGATTTAATGGAGATTTTGTGGTGATTTTGCTGCGATTTTGCTGCAATTTATTCAACGACCAAAGTGCTACTAAAGCGATATCCTTGTGAGGTGAGGAGGCCTGGAGGTCAGAGTTCACATTCATCCCAAATCTTCCACTCCAGAACCCCATGGAAAGTGGAACTTCATGTGATTTTGTGGAATTTTTGTGAAGATTTTATGGAGATTTTTTAAATATTTTTTTATTTGTGCTCCGGACTATAATCAGGTTTCGTAGTTCACATAAAGGGAAAAGTCACAAACACTTTTATCCACATATTCCATAAGAAAAAGCCTGTGTTGATGATGTCGAGAGCGTAGTTTGCGTAACATCTCCCCGAGGAGCTCTAACCACTCCACCGTTTGTTCTTTCTCCTTTTCTCAAATGGAGCTCGGGTTAAATCTTGCACTCCGACAGCGGTGTGTGTTTTAACGGCTCGGCTGAATGACGGATATTTAATGTGCTACACGGAGCTAGCAGTAGCCTGTAGGCACCAGCCGGAATGAGATTAAATGCTGACGGTGTGCCGACTACACCGTTCCCCCAGCACGGGAAAACTTGGACGGTTTTTGCTCCGGGGACTTCATTTGCAGTGAGAGAGTAATTTGCTCAGGCCCCAAAAAATACGCCGAGAGCCAGACGACATTTTATTGCTCCTGTGTTCTGGATTGTCTGATATGGAGAGACTCTTAGAAATCTTGACGAAGAAATCGGACAATGCAAAAAACATACTGAATATATATATATATATATATATATATATATATATATATATATATATATATGTAAATTGACTTATGAATTGATGGCACTAATGTTATTAAGGCATTATAACGCAGTGTACATTACTATGTGAGTGATCTGCTCCTTCACTCTGCGTCGTGTCGGCGAATGAACGAAACCCGAACAACAACAAAAAAAGAAGAAATAAATAAATAAACGTTCAGTGCATCCACTCACACTTCCTAAAATTTCCCCCCAATGACGCCCCCTAGCTGCGCATTCACAACAGGTACGATCTCCTCACTATATTAGCGTATATTACCGTACAGAACCTTACGCAAGCGCATCGCATTCCCAAATCCGTATTACTGCAATAAAGCGCATTTTTACTGAACGCAATAAAGCGCTTCCGTATAAACCTAAACACCGTATCAACCAGTTTATATGGAAAAGCAACCGGAACACAATTCTTAAAGGAGCCACGTCCCATATTTTACACTTCAAAACCAACACTAAACAAAATAAACATTGTCATTAACAAGAAATTACTATTAAAAGTTTCCAGAGTAAAATAAATATTAGATAATGCAATAATTGTATTAAATGGAGAGATTAATGTACATATAAATGTATATAATTATAACATCTGTTTCAGGTACACTATTAGAAACATGAAAAGTATTCATTTATGCTACGTTGAAAACCTGCAATTAATCACAAGTAAATATGTTAATTGATTGACAGTCCTAATACACACACACACACACACACACACACACAACACACACACACACAATACTGGCTTGTATTGTACTATATATACACATATATAAAATAACACATATTACACACCACATTACATAATATACTAGATTATATAATATTTGCACTACGTTCTGACACACACTAACACAAACACCACTTTTGTATCGCTACACACTTTATTGAGACATTAATGAATAAAAAAAAAAAAAAAAAATAATAATAATAATAATAATAATAATAAATACATAAATGAATGATTGTATAATCAGTTTATCTCAAACATCAGTGAATGACATTCTTCTCAATCTGATCTCTCCCTTCAGGTCAATTCCTAGATCGCACCAACAATAATACACTCAATGTGTGTGTGGTGTGTGTGTGTGTGTGTGTGTGTGTGTGGGGGGGGTGGGGGGGGGGGGGGGGGGGTGTGGGGGCGACAATAACGACGTTATTTAAGCAGACGAGCGATAATTATCAGTGGTTTTAAATTCCATTTCGATACAATTTGCCTCCGGTCACTGATGGCAAATGACTATTAAAAAAATAAAATAAATAAATAAATAAATAAATAAGATAACAATCCAGGTCCTTTAGTTAATAATGCAGGGTCGTCCGTTTGTGAAAGGAGTCTATCTGCGTCTAATTCTCCCGGGTCCTATTTAATCACCCAATTGCTTTGCCCTTGTTTCAGATGTTTGTTCTATTTCGCCCGTCGTCTGCCTGCGCCGCATCTCCAATGCAAATGTGGTATTAAAAACTGGTTCAATCTCAAAAAACGAAAGAAAAAAAAAAAAGGATCCTAATACATCATAATCTGCTTTTTCAGGCCCGAATCAGAGGGACACACAAAAAAAAGGTCAGAAGTGAGGGCTTTGTACGTATTAATCTTCTGTCGGAAGTCCTGCTGCTGGAGGACGTGTAATGGGGTCTGAGCACGGATGTTTTTACACATGGAGACAAAAGGGGGGAGACGGGGGGGAGGGGGGGGGGCTTAGTCCTGAGAGGGGGGGGGGGGGATTAGTCATGAGAGTGCGCAAGAAATGAATATTAAAAGCGACTCCGGGCTGCAAACGTACGTCCCGGATTCCTCGTTAGGTTGTTTTCCGAGAGTCCAGAATGGGGGGAACGGGAAGGGGCACGGCATGAACCTGAGATCGAGTCGGAATATCGGGACACGAGGCTCAAATTGTCTGTGTGTGTGTGTGTGTGTGTGTGTGTGTGTGAAATCTGTAGGATGAGAAGATCATGGTGTGATGATATTGATGGTGTTATACTGTAGAGAGATTGTGTGAGAAGGTAGGTGTGGGAGGGCAGAGCCTGTGTGAGGCGTCGTATTGCAGGTGTGTGTGTGTGTGTGTGTGTGTGTGTGTGTGTGTGTGTGAGAGAGAGAGAAAGGTGAGGAGAAGCTGATGTGTGCAGGAGCACAGTGCGGATCGACGGGGCGACTTTTCGTTGCTGCCTGTCGGAGCCGGACCTCAGCAGGCTGTCAATCCCCAACAGCAAGCCGAGAAAATGGAATACATTTCATCCCCGGCCTCCTGCAGGTCACCACTGACAGCCCTGTTCTTCAATTACTAAGGATCACTGCTTTTCACACAACACACACACACACACACACACACACACACACACACTCACACACTCAATAACTCGCTCTTACGCTACAATGCGGTGAAAGCAAAAATCTCCTATATTTGAACACATTATTCTTCAATACACAATATTGTGCGGACTATAACACACAACACACACACACACACACACACAATAAACAATGAACACACAAAGTAACTATATATATATATATATATATATATTATATAATATATATCTAGATAAGATTAATAAATTAAACATTTAACCCTATTATATATATATATATATATATATATATATATATATATGTATGATGTAAGATAGTAATTAAGATCCAAAGAGAGAGAGAGCGGAAGAGAGAGGAAGAGATATATAGAGAGAGATGGACATAGATAGATAGATAGAAAGAGAGACAGATAGACTATTTATATTTACATATATGTATGTATAGTAGATAGATACTAGATAGATAGATAGATAGATAGATAGATAGATAGATAGATAGATAGATAGATAGATAAACTATAATATCCAGAAATGCTGACCCTGAATTGATATTGAATAGAAGTATATTATATAGGTCTATAAGGCATTGACCTTTGGACCAGAAGATCGCATGTTCAAATCCCACCATCACCAAGCAGCCATTAGTGGGCCCTTGAGCAAGGCCCTTAACCCTCAATTGCGCAGTTGTAAGTCACTCTGTATTGCCTGGAATGACACTACACTATTACACGCATCAGCACAGGCACAAAATCAGACATCAAACATCAGATTATTCACAAACCAATGTCATTTGTCGGGATCGGAACGCCATCAGGTCATTCCGAGTTCGTTCCCTTAATCCATAACCAGCACCTCGATAGTGTTTGCGTTGAAAATCACGACGTTATTTACTACTTTATGCAGATCCTGTAAGCGGCGGCGCATTGCGACGGCGCTCGGGGAAGAACAGACACGCGGCGAAACAATAGAATCGATTTAGCATA
>JACRUU010000019.1:1119117-1134119 GCA_030449085.1 Kryptopterus vitreolus | reverse complement strand
CACATTAGTATTATGTAAAGCTGCTTGGGACGATGACCATGTAAAAAGCGCTTTATAAATAAAATTGAATTGAATTGAATTGAATTAACCTGCAAGATATGCAAAGATGTAATGAAGTACCACATGAAAACAAATGAAATAAAAGATCGATTAAAGAAAATATTGCTAGGTGAAGCCCTACTCATGTCATTTTAAACACACCTCGGCTTCTCTGTGTCTGATGTCGTCCACAAATTTATACGTCTGGCCGAACACTTCAGGTCTAAAGTCCCCAGAAAGATCATCAAAACGAGGATCTCTCAGAACCTGGAAAAATAGAAAACCAACCCAAATACAAACCGAGTTCAGTGTGTGATTATTCATAGCACAAATAAACACAAACATGCTGATGTTTAGGAGACTTACAGGTTCCTTATGGAATCCAGCTTTTCTCAGAATAGAGACAGGTCTCTTGGATGAAATCTCTTGAGGTCTGTAAAGAGAACGTTATGAGGAGGAGGAGGAACGGGAGGAGGTGTTGGGGATGATGGGAGGAGGAGAGAAGAGAGGGAGGAGTTGGGGATGATGGGAGGGGCGGCGGAGAGTCTGTATGGGGATGACATGGGCAGGAGAGGACAGGAGGCGGATACGGTGTGAGGGGAATGATGGGCGGGAGGGAATGGAGAAAAGGAGGTGTTGGGGAATGATGGGTAAGGGGGAGGTGTTGGGGATGTATGTGAGCTCAGGGGGAGGTTGTTGGGGATGCTGGGAGGGGGAGGTAAGGGGGGGGTTGGGCCCCCCCCCCGCGCAACTGCTGGGATAGAGGAACGGAAAGGATCCCGGCAGATTGTGTTAGGGCAACCGATGATGGGAGTGAAAGGCAGGGGGAGGTGCATTGGGAAGATGCGATGGGAGGAGGACAGGTCGGAGGTTTGGGTAATGCTTGAGGAAAGGTAGTGGCGATGTTGGGGACTGAAGGGAGGAGGAAGGTAAGATTGGGTACGATGGGGATGGAAGGGAGGAGGGGATGATATGGAACAGCAGTAGAGAAGGTAGTTGGGACAATATACGAATAGATGGGGGGAGGATGGGGCAATGTGGTGTTGGGGATGAATGGGAAGGAGCTAGATCTCCCCCCCCCACCCGGTGACGTTTACGTTGGGAGATGGAAAAGAGGGGATGATGGGAGGAAGAGAAGGTGGTGTTGGGGAAGATGCCGGAGCCGCAGGAAGGACAAAAGAAACTGGGCAGGTCAGCAAGTGAATGGTGGCCTGTTGGGCAGATGATGGGAGGAGGACGGAGGGTAGTTAAGGGGGATGATAGAGGAGCGGGAGAGACGGAGGAGGAGGAAGGTTGGGGATGAACACTGGGAGGAGGACGGGAGTGTTCGGAAGGAATTATGAATTGGGAGGGGAAGGACGGGTTGGGCGATCTGGGGGGAGGAAAAGGTGTTGAGGGCAAATGATAAAGGTTAGGGCAAAAAAACGGTTGGTGTGGAGATGATGGGAGGGGAAATAAGGCTATAGGTGGTGTTGGGGATGATGGGAGGTGGTGGTGTTGGGGATGATGGGAGGTGGTGTTGGGGGTGATGGGAGGAGGTGGTGTTGGGGATGAGGGGAGGAGGGATGAAAAAATATCGAAGGTGAAAGACATATAGGATTGGAGGATGAGGGGAGGAAAAAGAGACAAGCGGTGGAATAAAAAAAATAGAAATGTTGGGGAAGATAGAAATGGGAGGAGGAGGCGGTGTTGGGGATGATGGGAGGAGGTGGTGTTGGGGATGATGGGAAAGTGGTGGTGGTGGTGGGGATGATGGGGGTGGCTGGCAAATGTGTGGGAGGATTGATGAGGAACACAGACAAGCCCCCCCCCCTCCCCCCACAAGGTATATGCCGCTGAGTGTTGGAGGGATGATGGCGCATTCATTCAGTGTGTCGTTCAGATGTGTCGTATTCGTGGGAATTAGATATGGAAATTATTGAGCAAAACAACACAAAGAGGCAATCTACAACCTATATAATTACTAAATACTATTGATGGGAGATTTTAAAAGGAATACTTAAAATCCATGACGAAGAATGAAAAAAATTTCAACAGACAAAAAAAGGGTGGTGGTGTGGGGATGATGGGGGAGGTGGTGTGTTGGGGAGGAGGGAGGAGGAGGAGGTGTTGGGGACTGAAATGGGAGGAGGCCAGAGGGGAGGTGGTTTTCTTCGGTACATACTTTTCCAATGTTGGGAGACTGGAGAGGAGGACCGCAGGTGGTGTTGGGGTGAAATGGGAAGGAAGGAGGCTCGTGGTGACTGATAGGGAGGACTAACTCGTGTGTGTTGAGGGAGATGGGAGGAGGTTAGGTGTTAGGGAATGAGGGAGGAAACCTTTACATGCATTGGTGGGCCTACTGGTAGCGTTTGGGGGAATGACTGGGGACGGAGGTGGTGGTAGTTGGGGATGACTGGGGACCCAGCGAAATGGTGGTGATTGGGTGGATAGTTGGCGGATGACTGGGATCGCGGCTTGGTGTTGGGGGAAGATGATGTGCGTAAGCATACTCCACGTGGTGTGGGGAATGGATGGGAAAGAAAGAAAGATGGCGGAGGTGATTGGCAGGCGCGAAATGAAGATACGCCAAATAGAAAGAAGAGGATAACGGGGTGTGGGGGGATGGGACGAAGATTGGTGGTAATATGTTGGGGATGATGGGAGGTGGTGGTGTTGGGGATGATGGGAGGTGGTGGTGTTGGGGATGATGGGAGGTGGTGTTGGGGATGATGGGAGGAGAAGGTGGTGTTGGGGATGATGGGAGGTGGAGGTGGTGTTGGGGATGATGGGAGGAGAAGGTGGTGTTGGGGATGATGGGAGGTGGTGTTGGGGATGATGGGAGGAGGGGCATGTGTTGGGGATGATGGGAGGAGGAGTTGGTGTTGGGGATGATGGGAGGAGGAGTTGGTGTTGGGGATGATGGGAGGAGGAGGTGTTGGGGATGATGGGGGGAGGAGGAGGAGGTGTTGGGGATGATGGGAGGAGGAGAGAGGTGTTTGGGATGATGGGATGGGTGTGTGGGGATGCGGGAAGGGGAGGAGGACGGCAGGGGATGTTGGGAGATGATGGGAGGGTGGCTGTTAGAGGGATGATGGGGGGAGGGGAGGACGGGGGGTTTTTTTGGTTTGTTTGGGGATGATGGGAGGAGGAGGGTGGCTTTGGGGATGATGGAGAGGGGAGGAGTTGTTGGGGATGATGGGAGGAGGAGGTGGTGTGGGGGATGATGGGAGGAGGAGGAGGTGGTGTTGGGGATGATGGAGATCGGAAGGTGGTGTTTGGGATGATGGGAGGAGGAAAGGTGGTGTTGGGGGATGATGGGAGGGGAGGAGGAGGAGAGGGGCTTGTGGGCGATGATGGGAGGTGGTGGTGGTGGGGATGATGGGAGGAGGAGGAGGTGGTGTTGGGGATGATGGGAGGTGGTGGTGTTGGGGATGATGGGAGGTGGTGGTGTTGGGGATGATGGGAGGTGGTGGTGTTGGGGATGATGGGAGGTGGTGGTGTTGGGGATGATGGGAGGAGGCGGTGGTGTTGGGGATGAGGGGAGGTGGTGTTGGGGATGATGGGAGGGGGTGTTGGGGATGATGGGAGGAGGTGTAGGTGGTGTTGGGGATGATGGGAGGAGAAGGTGGTGTTGGGGATGATGGGAGGTGGAGGTGGTGTTGGGGATGATGGGAGGAGAAGGTGGTGTTGGGGATGATGGGAGGTGGAGGTGGTGTTGGGGATGATGGGAGGAGGAGGTGGTGTTGGGGGTGATGGGAGGAGGAGGTGGTGTTGGGGATGATGGGAGGAGGAGGTGGTGGTGTTGGGGATGATGGGGGAGGAGGAGGTGGTGTTGGGGAGATGGGAGGAGGAGGAGGTGGTGTTGGGGATGATGGAGGAGGATGGTGTGGTGGGATGCTGGGGGGAGGAACAGGTGGTGGTGGTGGTGTTGGGGGGGGGGGGGGGTGGTGTTGGGGATGATGGGAGGAGGAGGAGGTGTTGGGGATGATGGGAGGAGGAGGAGGTGGTGTGGGGGATGATGGGAGGTGGTGTTGGGGATGATGGGAGGAGGTGGTGTTGGGGATGATGGGAGGAGGTGTTGGGGATGATGGGAGGAGGAGTTGGTGTTGGGGATGATGGGAGGAGGTGTTGGGGATGATGGGAGGAGGAGGAGGTGGTGATGGGGATGATGGGGATGATGGGAGGAGGAGGTGGTGTTGGGGGTGATGGGAGGTGGTGTTGGGGATGATGGGAGGGGGAGGTGTTGGGGATGATGGGAGGAGGAGGAGGTGTTGGGGATGATGGGAGGAGGAGGAGGTGTTGGGGACGATGGGAGGAGGAGGTGTTGGGGACGATGGGAGGAGGTGGTGTTGGGGACGATGGGAGGAGGAGGTGTTGGGGACGATGGGAGGAGGAGGTGTTGGGGACGATGGGAGGAGGAGGTGTTGGGGACGATGGGAGGAGGAGGTGTTGGGGACGATGGGAGGAGGAGGTGTTGGGGAGCTGGCGCGGCGGTGTGGGGCGCTGGGCGGTGGGTTGGGGCTATGGGCGGTGGTGGGGTTTGGGGCCTGCTGGCGGGACGGGTGTTGGGCTTGTGCTGATGTGGCGGCCGGTGGTGCTTTGGGCTGCTTTGTGAGGATTCCGGTGGGTTGGGGCTGGGGGGCGGTTGGTGGTGTGGGGGTGCTGGGCGGCGGCGGGTGTTGGTGCTGCTGGCAGGCGGTGTTGGGGCTGCTGGGCGGCGGGTTGGGGCTGAGTGGGGCTGCTGGGCGGCCGGTAGGTGTTGGCGGCTGCTGGGCGGCGGCGGCCCCGTGTTGGGCTGATGGGAGGCGGTGTTGGGGCTGACCGATGGGCGCGGGGTGTTGGGGCTTGCTGGGCTGGAGGTGTTGGGGCTCGGGAAGTGGCCGACCTGGCCTGCGGCGGAGGTGTGGGGCTGCTGGGCGGGGGGTGGTGGTGTGGGGGCTTGCTGGAGGGCGGTGTGGGGATGTGGGCGGCGGAGGCGGTGTCCTGATTGGTTCGGGCTGGATGACGCTGCTGGGCGGCGGCGGGTGTTGGGGGGATGCTGGGCGGCGAGGTGCTTGGGGCTGCTGGGCTGGCCGGGTTGGGGCTGCTGGGAGGAGGAGGTGGTGTTGGGGGATGCTGGGCGGGCGGTGGTGTGGGGATGATGGGGGGGCGGTGGTGTTGGGGCTGCTGGGCGGCGGGGCTGTTGGGGCTGCGGGAGGCGGCGGAGGTGTTTGGGGCTGATGGGAGGAGGAGGAGTGTTGGGCGGATGATGGGGGAGGGCGGAGGTGTGGGGATGAGGGGAGGAGGAGGGAGGTGTGGCCTGTTGGGGCTGCTGCGAGGGCAGGATGTTGCGGGATGATGGGAGAGGCAGGAGGAAGGAGGTTGCTTGGGGCTGATGGGCGGAGGAGGTGGTGTTTGGGATGATGGGAGGAGGCCGGAGGAGGAGGAAACCGGTGGTGTTGGGGATGATGGGAGGTGGTGGTGTTGGGGATGATGGGAGGTGGTGGTGTTGGGGATGATGGGAGGGGGAGGTGTTGGGGATGATGGGAGGAGGAGATCGGTGATGTTGGGGATGATGGCGCAGCGAAGGAGTTGGGTTGTTGAGGGATTGCTGGACGAGGGAGGTTTGGGGAGAGATGGGAGGAGGTGTGGAGAGCTGATGAGGGAGGAGTCCTGTGGGGGGGGGGGGGGGTGTTGGGGATGATGGGAGGAGGAGGTGGTGTTGGGGGTGATGGGAGGGAGGGTTGGGGACGATGGGAGGAGTGTGGGGATGATGGGGAGGAGGAGGAGGTGGGTGGGATGATGGGAGGAGGGTAGGAGGTGGGGTTGGGCGGATTGATGGCGAGGAGGCGGCGGTGGGTTTTGTTTGGGGGATGAGGGGAGGCGGAGGAGGTGGGTGTTGGGGATGATGGGAGGTGGTGTTGGGGATGATGGGAGGAGGTGGTGGTGTTGGGGATGATGGGAGGTGGTGGTGTTGGGGATGATGGGAGGTGGTGGTGTTGGGGATGATGGGAGGTGGTGGTGTTGGGGATGATGGGAGGAGGAGGTGGTGGGGATGATGGGAGGAGGAGGAGGAGGAAGTGTTGGGGATGATGGGAGGAGGAGGAGGAGGTGGTGTTGGGGATGATGGGAGGAGGAGGTGGTGTGGGGGATGATGGGAGGAGGAGGAGGTGGTGTTGGGGATGATGGGAGGAGGAGGAGGAGGAGGTGTTGGGGATGATGGGAGGAGGAGGAGGGGTTGGGGATGATGGGGATGATGGGAGGAGGTGGTGTTGGGGATGCTGATGGGAGGAGGACGGGCAGGGTGGTCGTTAGGGGATGAGAGGAGGAGGAGAAATCAGGTCGGTGTTGGGGATGCAGGGAGGGAGGAGGAGGTGGTGATTGGGGAAATGATGGGGGAAGGAGGTTGTTGGGGAGGATGGGAGAAGTGTGGGGATAAGATGATGGGAGGAGGGTGACTGGGGATGAAGGAGGAGGAGAGGGGAATGGAGTGTTGGGGAGGATATGGGAGGAGGAGGAGGGTTGGGTTGGGGATGATGGGAGAGGAGGAGGGTGGACGTATGTTGGGGATGATGTGGGAGGAGAGAACGGTGGTGTTGGGGATGATGGGAGGAGGAGGAGGAGGAAGTGTTGGGGATGATGGGAGGAGGAGGAAGTGTTGGGGATGATGGGAGGAGGAGGAAGTGTTGGGGATGATGGGAGGAGGAGGAAGTGTTGGGGATGATGGGAGGAGGAGGAAGTGTTGGGGATGATGGGAGGAGGAGGAGGAGGAAGTGTTGGGGATGATGGGAGGAGGAGGTGGTGGTGTTGGGGATGATGGGAGGAGGAGGTGGTGTTGGGAATGATGGGAAGAGGTGTTGGGGATGATGGGAGGAGGAGCAGGTGGTGTTGGGGATGATGGGAGGAGGAGGAAGGGAGGGTGGGTGTTGGGGATGAGGGGAGCGAGGGGCGCAGGAGGAGGGTGGTGGTGATGTAGAGGAGGAGGAGGAGGAGGAGTGTGGGGGTGTATGGCGGAGGAGGAGGAGGTGGTGGTGGTGGGGATGATGGGAGGAGGAGGGGGTGTTGGGGATGATGGGAGGAGGAGGAGGTGGTGGTGGGGAGGATGGGAGGAGGAGGAGGTGGTGTTGGGGATGATGGGAGGAGGAGGTGGTGGTGTTGGGGATGATGGGAGGAGGTGGTGGTGTTGGGGATGATGGGAGGTGGTGGTGTTGGGGATGATGGGAGGTGGAGGTGGTGTTGGGGATGATGGGAGGCGGTGTTGGGGATGATGGGAGGAGGTGTTGGGGATGATGGGAGGAGGAGGAAAAGGAAAACCCAGCGCGGTGTTGAGGGATGATGGAAGCCGAGGCGGAGGACACTGGCTCGGTCGTTAGGGAGATGATGGAGGGTGCTCCCACGCCCCCCCGCCCTTGAGCGCGAGTGATAGTGGGATGGGAAAAGAACGGTAGGTGTTGGGTGATGATGGGAGGTGGAGGTTGGCTGTTGGGGATGATGGGAGGAGAGGCGGGGGTTGGTCGTTGGGGATAGATGGGAGGAGGGGAGGTGGTGATTGGGGTGATGGGAGGAGGGAATGGTGTGGTGTGGGGATGATGGGAGGAGGAAGGAGGTGGTGTTGGGGATGAGGGAGGAGGAGGAGGTGGTGTTGAGGGCATGATGGAAGGAGGAGGGACGGACAGGAGGTTGGTGTGGGGATGATGGGAGGACTAGTGTTGGGGATGAGGGAGGAGGAGGAGGTACACCAAACAAATGTGGGGATGAGGGAGGAGGAACGGTGTTGTTGGGATGTGGGAGGAGGATTGAGAATGGCGTCCGCCGCGCTTGCAAAGAACCGCGTGATCTTGCGAGAAGGGCAGAGGTGGTGTTAAGGGGGAGTGGGCGGCGGCTCGGTGCGTTCCCTCTGCGCCATGTGGCCGCGAAGATTGCCGGGGAGGTTTTTTTTCGGTTTGTTCTCTCGTTGGGCGAATGGATGGGCCGCGAGACCAAACGGAGCGGCAGAGGACCCAGCCCACAACTGTTGGGGACAGGATCTGATGGGAGGAGGAGGACGGTGTTGGGGATGATGGGGGGGGAGGTGGTGGGGATGATGGGAGGAGGAGGAGGTGTGGGGATGATGGGAGGAGGAGGAGGTGTTGGGGACGATGGGAGGAGGAGGTGTTGGGGACGATGGGAGGAGGAGGTGTTGGGGACGATGGGAGGAGGAGGTGTTGGGGACGATGGGAGGAGGAGTATGGTGGGATGTTGTTGGGTCGATGCTGGGGAGGAGGAGGAGTGGTGTTGGGGATGATGGCCGAGGAGGACAGGAAATGTGATGGTGTGTGTTGGGACTGAATGGGCGGAGGAGGAGGGTAGGTGTTGGGGATGAGGGAGGAAGGAGGAGGAGGAGGGGGGGGGAGGTGTTGGAGGCTCATGGGAGGAGGAGGAGGAGGCAGGTGTTGGGATGATGGGAGGAAGGGAGGAGTGGGTTGGGATGATGGGAGGGAGGAGGTTGTGGTGTTTGTTGGGGGATGAGGGGAGGAGGAGGTGGGTGTGTTGGGGAATGAATGGGAGGAGGACAGGAATGGTGGTGGGAGGATGAATAGGGTATACGGACGGAGGGAGTGAGGGAGGGTGGTCCACCCCCCCCATGTTGGGGATGATGGGAGGAGGAGGAAGTGTTGGGGATGATGGGAGGAGGAGGAAGTGTTGGGGATGATGGGAGGAGGAGGAGGTGTTGGGGATGATGGGAGGAGGGGGTGGTGTTGGGGATGATGGGAGGAGGAGGTGGTGTTGGGGGGGATGGGATGGGAGGGGAGGTGTGGTGTGATGGGGATGATGGGAGGTGGTGGTGTTGGGGATGATGGGAGGTGGAGGTGGTGTTGGGGATGATGGGAGGAGGAGGGGTGGTGGGGATGATGGGAGGAGGAGGAGGAGGGTTTTTGGGAGGGAGCCGGAGTTGTTGGGATTGATGGCTTGGGGTGGGGTGTGGGAGGAGGAGGTGTTGAGGTGGTGTTGTTGGGGGATGAGGGAGGAGGAGGGTGGTGTTGGGGATGATGGAAGGAAGGGGTGTGGGGGGAGGTGGTCCCCTGTGGGAGATGGGGGTGATGGGAGGAGGAGGTGGTGTTGGGGGTGGTGGGAGGAGGAGGAGGTGTGGTGGGGATGATGGGAGGAGGAGGAGGAGGAAGTGTTGGGGATGATGGGAGGAGGAGGAAGTGTTGGGGATGATGGGAGGAGGAGGAGTGTTGGGGATGATGGGAGGAGGAGCAGGTGGTTTGGGGATGATGGGAGGAGGAGTGGTGTGGGGGAGAGGTGATTGGAGGTGGGTTGGAGGCTGATGAGTGGGGATGATGGGAGGAGGAGGTCAGTGGGAGGAGGAGGACTGGTTTGGGGATGATGGGAGGAGGAGGAGGTGGTGGTGTGGGGATTGTGGGAGGGAGGTGGGGATGATGGGAGGAGGAGGTGTTGGGGATGATGGGAGGAGGAGGAGGTGGTTGGATGGGTGAGGAGGAGGAGGGGTGGGTGTGGGATGATGGGAGGAGGGGAGGTGGTGTTGGGGATGATGGGAGGAGGAGGAGGTGGTGTTGGGGATGATGGGAGGAGGAGGTGGTGTTGGGGATGATGGGAGGTGGTGGTGTGAGGTGGTGTTGGGGATGATGGGAGGAGGAGAGGTGGTGTTGGGGATGATGGGATGGAGGGAGGTGGAGGTGTTGGGTGATGGGGATGATGGGAGGAGGAGGAGTTGGTGTTGGGGATGATGGGAGGAGGAGGTGGTGTTGGGGATGATGGGAGGAGGAGGAGGTGGTGTTGGGGGTGATGGGAGGAGTGAGGGGAGGGATGAGAGGGGAGGAGGAGGTGTGGTGGGGGATGATGGGAGGAGGTGGTGTTGGGGATGATGGGAGGAGGAGGTGGTGGTGTTGGGGATGATGGGAGGAGGAGGTGGTGTTGGGGATGATGGGAGGAGGAGGTGTTGGGGATGATGGGAGGAGGTGGTGTTGGGGATGATAAGAGGAGATCAGTACCTGTCGTTGTTTAGTCGTTTTGCAGGTTCTGGTTTGTGTTTCTTGGTTTTCGTGTTGTTTAGGATTTTATTGCACGTCTTTTTTCCAACTTTGTTTTGTAAATGTAAAATCTCTTCAAATGACATTGTAGATAAATCTGCTGAAATTAAGGTTTGATTAAAACAGGTGAAGGAATTTTTACCACACAACACTTTTCATAATCAGCATGTGAGATAAGAGTGAGATCTCCTCACCTTGTCTGAAGCTGGTCCCGCCGTCTCTCCCGCCGTCTCTCCCGCCGTCTCTCCCGCCGTCTCTCCCGCCGTCAGGGTCGTTCGGTCTTTGGTTATTTGGCTCCTCCGACGCGGTGGTGTCATTTCTCTCGGCGTGGTCATGTTCCATCTCAACATCGCTTTCTTCTTCACCGTCCTGGTCTGCTGGGTTCCATTCCTCACCACTCGTTTCCTCTTCCTCACAAAGCTCGTGTTTATTGACCAAGTCGAAGTTTCTTTCCATCTCTAAAGCGTCCTCGTCGTCCTCATCATCAGTAAATGATGTTTTGCCATGTGCTTGATCAGGTCTTCTCATAGGAACAGGATTGTGTTTTTTCCTGGGAGGCATTGTGCTGGAAAAAAAAGGAAGATTATCCCTGAAGAGCGGAGTTTAAATATAGAGCTGCTGTAATGTGAGACGACGTCCCTCTGATGCGCTTCACCTGCAGATCACCTGGAGATCACCTGGAGATCACCTGCAGATCACCTGGAGATCACCTGGAGATCAACTTCATTTTACTGAATAAATCCTGTTCAATTTATATTACCTTCAAACACAAACCTTACAGCACATAGTGAGGACTGCGGAGAGGATCAGAAGGCGCTCATGTTAATCCTGCGCGCACACACACACACACACACACACACACACACACACACACACACACACACACACACACACACACACACACACACACACACAGTGGTTGTGTTTGAGTTGCTGGAATAAATGAGTCGTGCTGCTTCCTTTACAATCTTTAGATAAATGTTACAGCGGGTTTTTGGTTTGTTGAACGTCTGAAACCTGAACCGTTTCCATGCGACTGAAACCCCGCCCCCTCCTGGAAACGAGCTCTTCGGATTCGTCAGAGCGCCGCCATGTTGTATTTGGTATTTCTCAGGTGTAATGCAGGACAGGGAGGAGGAGAACTACGGAAGCTCGCTGTGTCAAATCGAGGTGACATCGTAAAACCCATTATATAAAAATAATAAAAGTGTGGTGTGCATATGTATTCACCCCCCCCTTTACTCGGATACCCCTAAATAAAAATCAACTTCCTTTCAGAAGGCACCTAATTAATAATTGGAGTTTACATGTGTGTGACTTAAACCTCATATCATTACTCATTACAGCTGTAATGTGAAGATCTCAGAGGACTGTTATAGAACATTCGTGAATAAACTGCATGATGAAGACTAAAGTACACACCAGACAGGTCAGGGTTTAAATCAGGGTTGAGGTTTAAAAACATATACAAAACATGAATCACACAAACGTTTTCTTTGTTAAAGAACAATTAAATAATACTAAATAATACTACATAGTAAATAAACACAAATAATATGAAATACTAAATAAGAGAGTAAAATAAAGCAGTAAAAAGGTTCAAAGCTAAACTTGATATTTGAGACTTCCTCAAATGTGCTAAGAATTTTTCCTGCCTTCCTTTCATCTTCTGCTAATAAAATATGATTTTGTGGAAAATAAAAATATATATTTTTTTACAGCTTTTTTTGTTATTCAAATTTGCATTGATCCAAATCATTCATTCATTCATTCATTTCTAGCGCTTTATCCGATCTTCCCTCGGGTCACGGGGAGTCTGTGCCTATCTCAGGCGTCTATGGGTATTAAGGCAGGATACACCCTGGATGGAATGCCAACCCATCACACCACACACACACACACACACACACACACACACACACAAGGGTGCCAATCAACCAGTATATTATATTTACACTATTATTACTGCTCTACTTCCTCATTTGCACACCAGACAAACTGTGTTCAACACTAGTTTTGTATAGTAGTTTGAAAATGTGTACAATTGAATTGAATATTGCACTACAGCACAGTTACGGGTTGTTATTGTGTGTTATGTTGTTGTTGTCCTGCACTGTCTCGTGTTGTCTAATACAGTCTGGTATTTTTGCCGTTTGCACCAGGATGCAGACGATGCACTTCATGTGGCTTCGATAGCTTACTCTGTTCCTCAGCATTGTGTTGTGTAGCTTTATGTTGTGTTATATGTTCCGGAGAAACGATGTCTCATTTCACTGTGTACTGCATCAGATTATAGAGATATAGAGACGATAAAAAACCTCTCGACTCGATCCTACTGTGCATGTTTTTGGACTGAGGAGGAACCGGACACTGTAAAGGAACTCTGTTAATAAATACTCTTAATAAAAATACTGGAGGGAGGGGGGTGTGGCTCAGTGGTCTAAGGCACTGGACTGCTGATCAGAAGATCCGGGTTCGAGCTCCGGTATGGCCAAGCTGTCGCCCTTGGGTCCCTGAGCAAGACCTTTAACCCTCTGTGCCGTATCATGGCCGACCCTGCGCTCTGACCCCAAACTACCAAAAAATCAAGCTGGGATATGCGAAGAAAAAAAGAATAATTTCACTGTGCTGTTTATGTTTATGTGACAAAATAAAGGATTATTATTATACTCTGTTTAATAAACATTCTGTTTAATAAACATTCTGTTAAATATCTCTGTTAATAAATATTATGTTAAATAAACATTCTGTTAATAAATATTATGTTTAATAAACATTATGTTAAATAAATATTATGTTAAATAAATATTATGTTAAATAAATATTTTGTTAATAAATATTCGATTTAATAAATATTCTGTTTAATAAATACTCTGTTAATAAATATTCTGTTAATAAATATTCTGTTAAATAAATATTTTGTTAATAAATATTCTGTTTAATAAACATTCTATTTAATAAAGTTTTGTTAATAAATATTCTGTTAATAAACATTCTGTTAAATAAATATTCTGTTAAATAAATATTTTTGTTAATAAATATTCTGTTAATAAACATTCTGTTAAATAAATATTCTGTTAATAAATATTCTGTTAAATAAATATTCTGTTAAATAAATATTCTGTTAAATAAATATTCTGTTAAATAAATATTCTGTTAAATAAATATTCTGTTAAATAAATATTCTGTTAAATAAATATTCTGTTAAATAAATATTCTGTTAAATAAATATTCTGTTAAATAAATATTCTGTTAAATAAATATTCTGTTAAATAAATATTCTGTTAAATAAATATTCTGTTAAATAAATATTCTGTTAAATAAATATTCTGTTAAATAAATATTCTGTTAAATAAATATTCTGTTAAATAAATATTTTGTTAATAAATATTCTGTTAAATACTCTGTTAATAAATATTCTGTTAAATATTCTGTTAAATAAATCTGTTAAATAAATATTCTGTTAAATAAATATTCTGTTAAATAAATATTCTGTTAAATAAATATTTGTTAAATAAATATTTGTTAATAAATATTCTGTTAAATAAATATTCTGTTAAATAAATATTCTGTTAAATAAATATTCTGTTAAATAAATAAATTTTGGGTTAAGTAAAACTGTTAAATAAATATTCTGTTAAATAAATATTTGCTGTTAAATAAATATTCTGTTAAATAAATATTCTGTTAAATAAATATTCTGTTAATAAACATTCTGTTAAATAAATATTCTGTTAAATAAATATTCTGTTAAATAAATTTCTGTCCTTTTGTAACTAATTCTGTTTAATAAATTCTGTTAATAAATATTCTGTTATTCTGTTTAAATTCTGTTAAATAAACATTCTGTTAATAAATATTCTGTTAAATAAATATTTTGTTAATAAATATTCTGTTAAATAAACATTTTGTTAATAAATATTCTGTTTAATAAACATTCTATTTAATAAAGATTTTGTTAATAAATATTCTGTTAATAAACATTCTGTTAAATAAATATTCTGTTAAATAAATATTCTGTTAAATAAATATTCTGTTAAATAAATATTCTGTTAAATAAATATTCTGTTAATAAACATTCTGTTAAATAAATTCTGTTAAATAAATATTCTGTTAAATAAATATTCTGTTAAATAAATATTCTGTTAAATAAATATTCTGTTAAATAAATATTCTGTTAAATAAATATTCTGTTAAATAAATATTCTGTTAAATAAATATTCTGTTAAATAAATATTCTGTTAAATAAATATTCTGTTAAATAAATATTCTGTTAAATAAATATTCTGTTATAAATATTCTGTTAAATAAATATTCTGTTAAATAAATATTCTGTTAAATAAATATTCTGTTAAATAAATATTCTGTTAAATAAATATTCTGTTAAATAAATATTCTGTTAAATAAATATTCTGTTAAATAAATATTCTGTTAAATAAATATTCTGTTAAATAAATATTCTGTTAATAAATATTCTGTTAAATAAATATTCTGTTAAATAAATATTCTGTTAATAAATATTCTGTTAAATAAATATTTGTTAACTAAATATTCTGTTAAATAAATATTCTGTTAAATAAATATCTTTTAATAAATATTCTGTTTAATAAATATCTGTAAATAAATACAAACTGTTAATAAATATTTTGTTAATAAATATTCTGTTAATAAATAATTGTTAATAAATATTCAAATAAATTCTGATTGTTGTAGGAATGCAGTATTAACATTAAACATGTTGTGTAAGATTAAAGAAAGTGAACATTAACATTGTAGGAAAGTTCCAAACCAACATTGATTAAATGTATTTTACTTTATTTTTAATAACATGTTTGTGGAGGAAAAAGTTGCCGGGAATTTCACAGCGTGAATAAAACATTTTAACCTTCTTAATAAAAAACACCTACTATTATTATTATTATTGAATCACGTGGGACAGAGCACGTCTCACCACGGATCAAATCAAAT